>JAGDQP010052823.1:0-13697 GCA_022664845.1 Lepisma saccharinum | reverse complement strand
AGCAGTTCTTTTTCTTGTATGTTACGAAGTTGACCAAAAGAACAAACAGCCATGGTCCTTCCTATACTCCAGCAGATAGTTTTGCAGAATATTGGAAATTTGTATTGGAAAGTTATCGTCCATCTGAAATGAAATAATATCGATATTATAAATATGCCTTTTGTTAAATTAGGACATCCCCCCCCATAGTATACTTTTATTAACTTCCGCTTTTAAAAATTTTAAGGAACTATTATATGTTCTAAGACTTTTCTTTCTACCTTTCCTCCTACTAATACTACTTAGTAATACTACTACTACTAATAATAATAATATAGACCCATGAAAGCGCTGTGTATGAAATTACATACTATTTATTCATTTTAAAGCACAAAAGCTAGACACGAAAGTTGTGTAATTTGCACAAGTTTATAGTTTGTTGAAGTTTTCATTTTAAAAAATCTATCTTAAATCAATTTTCAAAACACACTATTTCCTTTCTATTCATGTGAAATTAACAAAATTAGATTAAAAAACAACAAGGTTCTCTCTTCAGTTTATAAATTAGTTAATTTGTTCTTCTTTAATTATTTTTCTTCAAATTGGACAAGACCCGTTATAATTAAACAAAGGAAACTTTTTTCTCTGATTGTTGCGTGAAAGTAAGTGAGCTGTAAATATACAGCAGGATTCAACAAGATCATAACCAGAGAGCAGTGTGTTACTAAACCGTAGATCACCTACCGATAATTTTGAGAACTCGATAACAGTTCGAAATCCGAGGACACGAAAGATGAAAGAATTTTCTTTAGTGATAAACTAATAAAATGTGTTTTTCTTGGAAAGTGGAAAAAATGAGCAATGAAGATAGGAGTCCCTGTTAGAAACATTATTGTGTGTCTGTAGAAACCGAAACGTCAAACCCCCACAAAAAATGATCAGCCAAAAAAATCAGAAATGTCCAACCCCCCCCCCCCCCCACAAAAAAAAAACAAAAAAGGAACAAAAAAAAATGCCTTCCTGCCAATGAACGATCGCTTAATAGTACCATAATTGGACATTTTTGTGCCAATGATAAAGTACCAATTATGTTCCATAACTTTTAGTATTAATCGAATGTACTAGACAAGACAGCATAGCTTTTAATGACCAAAACCTGAATTTGCTAGCAAATAAGGTAAAATAAGATAATTTGGCTGTATTATTTAAAAGTTTGTTCTTAGGAACCCTAGTTCTGTAGGGATTCACATTTTACACAGGAAATAAAGTGATATGTTCACTTCAAACCTATGCTCGTCGAGATCTCCCGCAACGAAATGAATGCACTGTGTAACAAATGAAACGTACGTTGTTTACAAAAGACGACCAAATCACCTTCCTATATATATTTATTTTCCAATACTTGGACATTTATATTTCGGCCGTTTTTTGTTTTAGTGTTTCCGAACAATGTGAATTATGTAACAACTTGCATTATTTTCACTGTATAGGTGCATTCACTACCTGTAATCAGTAGTGTCCATAATATTTAATTTATGAAACAACTCCACAAACATGTAAATAGATGTGTAGTTGAAATACTGTTATCCTCGTGCAAACGGTATTGACTTTGTAATTACCATTGAAGTATTCATGTTTGTCAAAACAATAAGATGGTAGCATACACAGTTAAAAATAATAAACATATTTTTGTGATATAACTAATTGTAGTGCGCACCATAAACGTCCATAAATTAATCTTAAATTGCTTACATTTATTTCAAAATTGGAAATTATAAAAGGGCAAGGTGTATATAGGAAGCCCGGGCAAAGCGAATAATGTAAAATCTCTTGAACCATCTACAATAATAGAGCGTCTAGGCATGTAAAGTAGGAGGAAGTTCCTTCCGTTGTTCAATGCAGTCGTAATATGTATTTGTGGTGTTAATAAAAGTCAAAAAGCTGTGTTACGAAACAGTTAAGGTATGTTTTTCTCATAAATATACCATTAATTTAGAAGCTAATAACTTTTATCCTTGTGTATTGACTTACAATGAAATATGACCTATTAATCACTGCAAGCACAAAAACTGCTATAAGCATTGTGTCCTTCTCTGAAGAAAAAATGGCCGTAGCCGGGCAAAGCGAATAGGTATTCATTTTGCCTGGTTGTTTCAACTTTCAACACCTTTTGTTGGACTGTTTTGAGAAAATTAGATAATGCAAAAAAGGAAATAAAACAGCCAAAATTCAAAAGAGAGAATTGTAGGGATAAGTGCAGGTAAAACCACTAAGGGGGAGGGGGACGAAGATTATATTCTATCCTGGTTGGAAGGCCGGATGGAAGGAGACCATTGAGAAGACCGAGACGTCGTTGGGAGGACAATATTAGATGAGATCGTCGAGAAGTAGGTGTTCGTGAAGACGACTGGCTTGATGTTGCCCAGGATAGAATCCAGTGGCGAACGTTTGTTACTGTGGCGATGAACTTGCGAGTTTTATAAGACGTAGAGTTAGTTATGGATGACTAGATGGTTGGTGTACATAAATTGTTTCAGATTTCCTTTATACCGAAATTTGGAAACTCATGATGGATCTAGTAATCGATAAATCAAGATTTTTTTTTCTTTCTCGTGGATGAATTTAATTTTGGGATGGATAGAAGTTATACTATAGTGGAGAAAATCAAATTAATATTCATTGTGGTAAATAACCAAGGAATCGTTTACAAGGCCATCTTTTTGAATTTATCTTTAAATTAGAACACATTCGTACAAATACATAGATCTGTCAACCTAGAAATTCTCTCTTTTTCTAAATAAGAATATTTGTTTACTTTTGGCCAAGAACGCCCTTGTTTAAGGAATTAGTAGGTCAATCAAGGCAAAGGTACCCAGCATATTATTGGCGAAATTTCTTTCCAAAATTTTAGATTCAGATCATCACAATTTCATACATACCGCTAACAACAATTATAATGTACAACTTTGTGTACTCGTCAGCCCTACTAACAAAATGGCCTCCATAGATAATGTTCACATATATTTTTCAATTCCACTTGACCTGTTCTCAATTTTGCGTAATATGTGATCCATATTAAGTTCTTCTGTATATATGAAGCATATACAGAAGTTCTTCGGTATATCTTACATGAAACATAACAGCGCTTTATTCAAGCCCTGTTGATACTTGGTTTCACTTATCCTTATCGTAATACTGTTCGTACTACTTTGAATACTATATGTAGTTATTTTGTTTGCATTTCAGGTATTGCATCGCCGTACACAGCATTTGTAGCTGTAGACAAAAGTACAAACTCCCCACTGGATGAGAAATTTGAAATAGTAGTACGAAATATTCCTAGTCAGTTGGCATTTGGCTGGGGAAGTTTTCCTAGGGTTCCTAGGTTTTTTCAGCAGGGCTCACTGTTCGGAAGTTCATATTCCTCGCAGCAATCTACTGGAAGAAGATTTTTCTCCAATGCAGCAGCTTGCTCAGGAGTTCCTCCAAAGGGGTTAATGTCTTACGGAACTTCAGCTTCTACAGCATTTCATAGTTCAAGTGGTGGTTTATTCGGATCAGTTTCTGGTCAGGGATTTTCATTCGGTTCAGTTACTTCAGGAATTAAGGAGCAAAGTAATTCAGGAACTCCTGCGTTTGGAACAGTTTCTCATCAGGGATTTTCGTTCGGCACAACTTCTTCAGGTATTCAACAAAGTAATCCAGGCGCTACTTTCGGTTCATCTTCTACCTCAGGAGCTGCAACATTCGGATCAGGTTCTCATCAGGGATTTTCATTCGGCTCAGCTTCTTCAGGATTTCAACAAAGTGATTCAGGAGCACCTGCATTCGGAACAGTTTTCCGTGAGGGATTTTCATTTGGTACAGCTCCTGCAGGAATTCAACAAAGTGATTCAGGAGCTCCATCATTCGGTTCAGCTCCTTCAGAAATTCAGCTAAGAGGACCAGGAGCTCCTGCTTGTGCTTCAGTTTCCAGTTCAGGAGTAGGTGCATTCGGATCAGTTTCTAACTCAGGAGTTTTATTTGGCTCGTCGTCTCATCAGACATCTTTATTCGGTTCAGTTTCTAAACCTCAAACTCCACCCAACTCTGTGGCAAGTAATCTGGATCCATTAATACGTTTAACAGAGTTACAGAAATACGATGGCCACTTTCATAATGGTGAAGCTCTTGTGCAGTTACTTCGTTGCACCGAAGATGTCCTGCTCAAAGGTAGAGTATTATCTTATTTGTTCTTAAGAATGTATTTTATTACGTAGTGTCAATTGTTGTCAGTTCTTTCACTCAAAATAATTCAATGATTGGAAAGGAAATATTTGACCATGCATATTTTTCTGACGAATTTATCAATTGTGAACACTAGTTCTCAACCTCATATTGAAGATAGATTTGAGTAATTTATTTTATTGAAGTAATTTCATAATTACTGTGCTTCTCAAAAAGTTTTGAATCTGCATACATTTGTAGTGGCATGTGGCGTGATTTTAACTTTCCACGTTGGGAAAATCTAGAAATATGATTAGGATTTAGATACGGGAATTATTCCCAAACAAGTTAGAGCAGCGATTCTACTAACAATCCTTTGATAGCATTTTAGCCACGCAAGCATTCATTTTTATAAAATAGGCTGGCAACACTGACAACTACAGGGTTTAGGGTCGGGAAAATCGACAGTCCTTGTGTCGAATAATGTTCATGCCAAGTTGAGCGTAGCTAAGTCTAACCGAATAGAAGCAATTTGAGCAGTTGATTTTTTTAGAAAAATTGCTGGCAACGCTGAACCACTTCACCAATCATGCCTATTTTTTCTTGCCTTTAAAATATACTTTCCTAGATTATAGTCGTAAGATTTTCTTTAAAATTGTATATGTCAAAGTAGCAGAGTAATATTCTTTATTAGGGTATATCTATTCAGTTATGGATCGTTAGTAAACCTTTCTTCAGACTTAAGTAAGCACGATGCTAGCGAAAATTCAATATGTTTTACTTAAAGATGCAAATTATATAGTTTTAAAGATTTTGTTATGGAAAATAGTTTTTTTGTATGCTTTTCGTTTCAGCTGCTGTTGAAAATGGTGTCAGTGAAGATATTTGGGTGACAGCCGTTTCAATTGCGTTAATTGAACACCACTTTACGGACAGAAAAGACGAATGGGAATTGCTTATTGAAAAAGGGAAGAAATGGCTACGAATTACTACAAACAATTGTGATTCTCTGTTACATGAAGCTAAAGAATTTGTGGAAAAGTGCCTTGCTTAGTTTCCTTGTTGTCGTACTGGAGCTGATTGATTTAAATCAGTAGTAGCTGGGAATATGTATTATGACTACATGGTGGAGGATTCGTAAAATATAACGAAGTGCGTATGTTAAAGATCGAATTTCTAAAACTTAGATATTATCGTGTTCAACAAAATGTTCGTAATAATTACGTATTTGTTACTGATATTTGGTTGAAATAGTTTGGCGTGGAACAGATCGCTTTTGTTCTAGTGATTTGTGTTCTGCCCGGTCTGACACCATGTTTGTGTGCAAAGTGAGCCGAATGAGTTTGTTTTTTTCTACTGTCTTCTAGATTAAGTCCTAAGTACAAGATTCACGGTTTAAATTGAATTCCAAACCGCTGTATGTTCCCACCGGAATCTTAAGACTGAATCTGTTGATTACAAAGTAACGAGTGTGGTAATTTTCACTTTTAGAAAATTACCAAAGATGAAATTTTAGACTACATTAGTTTCCATTAGAAACTGTAAACTTAGGTAGCCGATATTTGTTATGTATCTTAAAAGTTACTCCCAGATGTGATCTCATCAGAATTACATAATTCAGTACTTCTACATGTGGAAATTCTGTAAACCATTCCTGAACATAAAATATCAATATTTTTTCGTAATCAAATATAACCTTAAATCTTTAGGATTTCCATAGGGTACAATCAGATGCATTTCTCATACAAACCATATGATTCGTTATCCTGTAATACATATTGCATATTTCATTTCTCCAAATAATATTTCTGGACAATCCCTGTGTAGTTCTCATAATCCATTATACATGCTAACATCACCTATGTGATTACACAAATGTTCTCAAAGTGCATTTTCAGTATGGCGTATTTGCAAGTAATAGCTTGGATACTGTCTTCTGTATCCTTGACTTTCTTTTTCAGTTTGTCTTGAAGATATTTCACTTCTCCTGATCTCTCTTCCAAAGTTTTTTCGTATTCAGCAATTTGTTTTCTCAACCATTCAGTCTTTATTTCTTCGGTTTCTCTTTTCTGGTGTTGTGTTGAGATGTGTGCTTCCTAAAATCTTTAACGGTTGTCCTTCAGCTGAGCGATTGATCTATCTTTTCCCTCTAGTTCCTTTATATGCTTCTTAATATCTGCTTGACGAAGGAAATCAACTCATAACGATTCCAGGTTCTTAATCTATTCCTCCATCTTCTTCAGTTTAGGCTTCTTCTGCTCTTTGTCCACTACTTCTGTTATATGGATGTGTCAGTACTCTGTTGTTGTTTCAGTTCTACCTCCTCCTTGCACAATCCAAGCTCCATTTGTAGTTCTGATTTCTCCTGTATAGCCTGCTTTCGTTCTTTCAATATTACATCCAAGGTTTTCAGTGATTCGTACTTTGCACTCTCATTCGTACAATAAAATAGACCATTTATAGAATCGATCAGAGTGAAGCCCTCATCCATTGAGGACACTTCGTTATCAAATATTGGCTGCTACTTTTTATGTATATATATATTACTTGAGTTAACTGTAATATATCTATGGAATTAGGTGCGTTGTTGTGGTATAGGGAATAATCTTTTTTTTTTTTATGCAGTGCTCGAAGTGGGTTAGAAAAGGTAAGGGAACGGTTACAGAAGCAGGCCAGAAAAGGTAATGGTATACTTGCACCTAATGCCGGCGATTGCCTATTGTGAATGTAAAGGCAATTATCTCCCGTTAATAAAAAAAAAAGTAGGGGTACACCAAATCCAAAATGAAAAAAGTAAGGGCACGGTGTGCCCCTCTATTTCGAGCACTGTTTTTGTGTGTGTTCTGTGATTATATAAATCTTGCAACTGAACAATGGATGTATTATGAAACTAAATGCCACTTGCCAAATTGGTGAAACAAATGCTTGAAATAATGAATGGTAAATAATAAATGTACGTCGCAGAGGATTATTATGCAAGCTTCTGCATGATACGAATTGTGGCAATCTAAGGATAACTCCAGTTCTTTTCCAGTCAATACTTATTTGTCAACATGCATTGTGCATTGCAAATACAAGTGGTGCAAGGATATAATAAAGAATATTATCCTGTATTCTTGAAATATATGCAGTATGAATGCCTTTGAATATCAGCTAAGTAGCCGTGGCTAAATATAACAATATGTGGTCGTAGTAAGATCGCAGCTAATCTATCCAACATTAGGTGACAGATCTCAATAAATCTGTAAATGTGACATTTTCTAAATTTGTTAATTAAGACTCCATTTCAAACCATAAGTCCATCTGAACATTGTTTGGAACGTTCATATTTTTAGCCAATGGCTGTTCTTGTTACTTTTTGTCATGGATGCTGGTTAACTTGAATCTAATTGAACACGTCTGATATGCCTAGGAATTGAAAAACTATCAATATTTGAGTTGAGGTAAATATGTATATTTCAGTTAAATTTATTATCCAGATGTTTGGAGCTAGAATTTCATGTGGGCTTATTTTAATGCAACCATAACAATGTCAACCAAATATTACAGATGCTTGCAATGATATAAATCAAATTAGATATTGATTGGGCTTACGTTTGATATTACGCATCCAGATCAAGATATAATGTAATGCATTTTAATATCAATACTGAGTTTAAGTACAGTCAACGATAACATTTGATGAGATCCTTCGTTCCTCATATTAAATGTTTGTCAGAAACTATGAATTTCGGCCTACTTCATTTGTAATTAAGATTTCAATCAATAGTAGTGTAAAAGAACCCACTTATATTCAAAGTATAGAAATAACATTAGGTACAATCTAAACTAACTGTACCTAACCTAAACTTAGACATACGTACAGCAGCATAATGTTAATACATTAGGCTACTTCACGAATATTCATTTGTATATTTGAACTAGGAAATATTTCAGTATAGTCAACACACACTTAATTATTATTCTATTATTCCGAGACATGTTGAATAGTAAGGCACCAACTTACATCAGCCTTTTGAACAGATGTGATAAGCAGAAAATTATATATATGCACTGGGCAAAAAATGTTTATAAAAGAAATAAATATTTCAGTTATATTTTATTGTTGTCATTTTAATTAGATATGTTTATTTTTTTGCATAGAGTTAGGAAGAAAATAGAGAGAACATACATGACGTCACATGAAGCCAAATTACGGTTCATCGGCAGCCATCTTGTGTGGCCCCCATTAGAGTCCCTCTATAGCGAGTACTGTAAGGATTGCCTTTTTCGATAGAGGATGAGTGCACATGAGAGAGGCAATACTCGGAAAAGAGGGTCTCTGAACATGGGGCCAAACAAGATGACTGAAATGCCTCGTCCCTTCCGTCTCTTGGCTTCATTTCCCTCTCCAATAAAACAGCCTAAGGTTCCCTCTATTTATATTCCCAACTCTATGATATTTTGTATTTTATTTTTTTATTTCGCTGTTTATTGTTCGTGTATGTTGAATATACGTTCTGTACTATGGTTTTCTTTATTGTTCACGTTATAAGAACGCCCTTATCGCCGCAGTAAGATCCCATGTAATTTTTGTTAGTATTTCCAGAATAACAAAAAATATCCTGACTTTTCTAGCCTATGTCTGTGATTTTTGTCAAATATTCCAAATTCGTTTTCATTGCGTAAAAGAAGAAAGTATCCAGACTTTACCTAAACTATTTCAGTGAATGTAGGTAAGGAAGGGAAAACAGATTTTTTTGAAGGAAGAAAGGGTAATGTTTCTTTTTTTAAAAAAATAAGAACTTGACCTGGGTGGGAATCGAACCGAGGATCATTGACACCTGGTCCGATGTTTTCCTCACTAGGCTACGAAAGCATTTGCTGGACAACGGTTTCCGAGCGATATTAATACGTTGGTTTGACAGTGCATTAGTAACGTCGATCTAAACCACTGGGGGGCTTCCTGCGATGATAAGGTCCTTTATAAGATGACTGATACAATACTATTTGTATGTTAATGTGTACATTTAATTAAAATGCAGCCAGCAGTCGGAAGATGATATGTAATATAAATAATTGCGATTGTGCTTCAAATGTAATATATCAGCTTCACTAGAAGGTGATATGAGTTTAATATCGTGGGCATTAGAATACCCAAAAGTCCATTTATTCAGATGGATTTCGTCTTTAGCATATTCTAATTATGAATATATTTCTAGTAAAATTATTTTTCTCACATATATCAATATCTCACTTAAATATTTAGTATAGTGTATTTTTTGTTAATGAATATTCTAATAATTTGAAAACTAATTTTACTAGAATTTTTTAGGACTTTCATGAGGTTGTCATGCTATCAGAAAGATCCTAATTGTTCGTTAAGGTGTCGCTTTTATTCATAAATACTATTTTATGCTAATAAGACAAACAAAAATTCATTAAACAAAATCATTTCAACGTTAGGAAGAATAATTTTAGATTCTGGTCCCGGTGATAGAACACTGAACTAAGCATGTCCACTAAAACAAAAGAAAACTTCAAGTCTCATAATTAACTCACAAGGTTGTCTACGACGTTAATAAAGATGTAGATTACGAAATGCTTGGAGAGTAATAAAATGGAGGTGTTTGTTCATCACAAGATGAAACAGTGGGCGTGTTTTTCATTGTTTGTTTATGGAAAACTGCTATAAACAATAATAGATATTATATATTGGTGTATATAGAATACATTTGTACTATTTTTGATACAGGTATTTGAACTATAGTGAAAATTAGGAGGGTCATACTAACAGACGGGAAAGGACGGGGTTGGGGTCAGCGACTGTGATTATCAATATGATTCTTTACTTACTGTTTTTTTTTTTTAAATACTAGCTTTTAGGAGATTTATATTGTATGTTTTGTACTCGAAATTATAATAAATAATTCGTTCATTCATTCAAATTTCATTTATTTATTGATGAGTCCATACATGTGAATCAACAACGTAATTCATATATCTCACTTTGTTTTTACGTTGTAGTTTGTGTTACCAGTTTCGGAGTAAACGGAACTTAAAACTCAGCATCATCACAAATGAGTTTCGTCACATCTGAAGAAGTAATGACGTAAGACTTGTTAACTTAGCTAAACACAATGAGAATTATAGTCATACGTGGCCAGTATTGCGATACAAAATATTAGTATCTTGTCAAGTACTCGACACTTTGGGGGAAAAGTTCCGTATCGAAATACTCTATACTTTTGAGCGTTATCGACTATCAGTATAAGCGATACTTCCTGAGCAAGTTAGTTCATCCATTGAGAGAAGGATCTAAGAAAAAGAATACGTCAAAATCTAGGAAGCGTGGATGAGGCGACATGTGCTGGAAACATTGACAAAAAAGACGTCACATTTTCCGATAGAAAGATGATGTCCAAAAGCAGATAGATGGATTTTTCGATTTTGTTCCAAGTGTGTAATGAAACCGTTAACCCAGTTTTTCGGTATTGCTAGGAAAAGTGTTGAACATGTTTCTGTGACAAAGAATATTTCATAAAGTACATTACTGCTATTCTGTCGAAAGCAGCACTAGTAGCAAGAGAGGTTATCCATTACAGAAGAGGGCAGTTGTCAGATGAAAGGTTTGAAAATCTCTTGTTACTGCAATTCATTTCAAAGAACCAGTAAACATTTAGTGTCTTCAAAATAGTGAAACATCCCACAAGGTATGCCTTTGTGTTTCATCTATTGAACTGTATCATTTAGGATTTCAATGCCAGTAAGTATTTGTTTACAATAGTTTTATCACTAATAGAAATTTGTAGCTTTTTGTATCAATGTTTATAGTTGTGTTCGTCAAAGAAACAGTCAAGTATCCAGATACCTTTGAGGAGTATTTGTAGCATCGTGTATCGGTATCTTGTATTAGAAACTTTCAGGCAGGATCTCGTTATACCTAAAAATGGATTTAAGCGAAGTTCATGATTGAAAAATGTGTGGGACATTTGTGATTTCTAGGCTTGTCTGCTGTTCAACATGAATTTCCTTGATAATAAAATTATTGCAAGGGGAAATCGCCTCTATGCTCCACTCCTAAATCATAAACTTTCCCCAAATACATTTCTTGCATACTACTATATAATTTGGTAACCCAACACGTTGTTTCGTAAGATTTTAAATTATTTTGTTTATTCATAATTTGTGGCTATGTTGTGGGAGGTGTAAAATGATCGACAATCTTATTAGGAAAGTTTTTGGTTCGATTCCAGCAGCTAGCCAGCCTGACTGATGTTTTTTCCTCAGTCACGACAGGGGAATGATACCATACCATAAGCGTGTGCAGCATGGATGCTGTGGCACTCGCACCAGCTCCAGAAAAAAATCGTTGAACATCTAAAGGAGGTTCAGAGCCACAAAAATGACAACGCATATTTTCAAGAAAATGTGAACTTCTGTCATTATGTATCAACCTCTGACTGATATATGCTATTAAAAACAAGCGTTATGAATTTAAACACTGGATTTTTATGGGTGAAAGGGGACCAGCAGGAAGGGATGCCACTTTTTAACCCTCAGGTCTGCTGCATACCGGTTGGAGGGTGGGGTCTTGTCCAGCATTGTCTATTTAACTTTCAATTGCCCCAATCCACTGATTACATCCTGCACATGCCTGTAAATGGTACCTTTAAACTAATCTAGAACAACTTCCTTACCAATGTGAATGTGATCAAAACCAAGCCTTGTATCAATTCCGTAATGTATTATAAAAGGCTGATACGGCATTTACCCTTACCACAAAACACTAAAAACTAATGTGTAATACCTTCAGACTTTATATTGCGTTGTAAAGTCTTGAAGGAGGTGGTGTTATATCTCTGAAACAGTTACTCATTAGTTTTTAGTGTTTTGTGTTAATTGTAATGATTTTGTCAGCCTTTTATAATACATTCCTTACCAAATCCTCTCTCATCCTGAACGAAACATAAATATAATTAAAAATAAGTTTGCCGGTAAACTTATTTATGGAGTAAAATTTATCGGAAAACATCTGAAAGTTTTCATTCTCTCTCTGCGTCTAAAAACAGGCTTTATCGCACAGGAGCTCTCAATTCAACACACAGAAAAGAGCGAGCGGGAGGAAAATTCGCCATGGCTGACCCCCTGCTCTTCGCGCTATTCAAACCAAGTTTCTCTTCCTTTACCCCACGAAATACAAAATCAAACGTTTTCAAAATATCGATCAATATATAAAAACAATTTTATTATAATAATTAAATCTACCATCTATTTAATCTACAAGTGTATTGTATTTTTATTCTGGTGATCAGAATTCATGCAGACGCATTCTGGTATAGAATACGTCAATACTATCTATATAATACAGATTATATATATGAATTACTATTACAATAAACTTACTGTTAGAGTGAATAAAATAAATTATATATATATATATATATATATATAAAATATTTACAAAAAATATACAAAGAACTTTAATACTTAAAGTAATTCATACAATGTTAGAGTGAATATACAAAATACATTTACAAAGAATATGTTACTGCTTTTATTGTGTAGTAAAAACGAGAAAGTATCAAAAGAAATAGAAATAACAACTGTCCCAAAAGTAGATAACTAACGCGAGAGTTTCCCGTGTGCCTCTTAACATGGCAGAAGAGCAGTCAGTTTCATTCCAGACTGCGTATCTGGTTTCTCCTGGCGGCTGGCTAGGCTAGTTCTTTACCCGTCCGCCACTGGAGGGGGTTTAATGACGTAGACATTGAATTAAATATCTATTGTTGCAGGAAATTGGTAATAAGCTCGTTGTTTTTTAAGTAATTATACAGGACGAACCAGTGGTTCAGCAAGAAGGGAATGAAGTACTAAACACCCTATTAAGGTGGTTGTGACAAGAGAAACGCGACAAACAGATACAAATTATTCTTTTTGTTTGTTAAATTAAAAAAAAATACGGTTGTGTGCAACACTGCAACCTCGTCACCAGCAACCACTAGTTTTATCTTTTGATTTAGTTGATATTGAAAAAAAAAAAAACATGTCGGTTTCTAGTATAGATAGTAATATTTTGAGCGATTCCACGCATCACATACTGACATTCAGAATACACTTTTCGATTGTAATTCCTATATAACATCTCAAGACAAGTTTTAAAAAAAGGCAAATGGGGCACATGGAATGATAGAAGAGAAGTTGGGGATCACGTTCTCGATTAAAGTACACGTATAGTCGTCTCAGAAACAAAAACAACTTTTCTAGCCACGCGCGACTCTGCAGGCATTCAAGTTCTTTTAACCACATCAAAGAAATGTCGTCTTGCCATTGTCACCAGGTGGTATGACCTGTTACTCTTACAGTGTTGCACACCAATGAGATACAGAAAGAAACATCGAACCAAAGAGCCATAGTTTCTCTTGTATTTAATAATAATAATAGGGTTCTGCCAGTAAAATTAGCGCACTTATAAGCGGGGGTTCGTGGGCGTGATTTTCTGCGTAGACCCAGCGTCGTGATGCGATTTCCGT
>JAGDQP010052822.1:0-13697 GCA_022664845.1 Lepisma saccharinum | reverse complement strand
TGTACATACAAACGTATGCCACCTACGATTTGTGCAACTCGTATACAGTATGTTCCACTTAACTGCCTCGTAGTATGAATTTATACAAAAATGTATGAATTTCTTTCAAAATTATTGGTAAATTGTATTTCATTTTATCAGTAAAAGTATTTCTCTTACAAAAAAAAAATCGGTTTGTTGTATAGTGTTGTTTTGAATGTGAAAGTTCCCCTTCCCTCCTTCCCCGCATTATAACGACAAAAAGTATGAACATTATTTGCATTGTATAGAATCATGTATTGTTTTGTACTTGCATATAAACATTGACAGATATATTGAAGCTCAAATAACAATCTAGGATTCGTTGTACTTCGAAAAGAGAATTGGGCTCACCAGAAACCGGTTGCGGCTTCCATTAGCATTGAGCTATTGAAAAAAACAGGTCCATCATTTATATTGACGTTTTTTTGTAGCCGTTATACAGGGATACAACATACACAAGAATGTATTTGATGGCCAAGGTCATGATTAATTTACATAGTATGACGTTCAACGTGGCTTCTTGTTCCAGGAGGAAATAGAGTTGGAAGATTCCATTAACTCCATCTCAATAAATATTGTTTGCGTGGGTTTCCCTCTTTGGCCATTGTCAACAACTACTATACACTGATGTGGGTGAACTCCGCTTTCTTATTCAGCTCCTGTCTCGTGTAGTACAAGCTGTATTCTTGTTACCTACGCATTCTGCATACAGAAGGACCGGAAATACCATGTAACAGACATTGTCATGACCTCTCGTTGAGAATAATTTTATCTCTTAAGACCATGATGGCATCTTTAACTCAATGTCTGAGTCTGGGCTACCGGCTGGTCGCATGGTTAGCATGTTGACGTTGGTCGCTGAACATCCATTAACGGATTGGTTCGGATCCTACTTTAACAAAAATATGTAGGTCCCATACTTAGAAACTCACTAATTCGTTTAGGTCGTTAATAACAATTCAAACAATGCGTTTTATTGGTATTATTTCTTATAAATCGTTATTAACATCTTAAAAGACGTGACGGCAAAACTTGTTGTGTGGATGGCTATGGTGTCAGGTTTCGATCTTAGTACCTTCCAATTCTAAGGCGAGTGCGCTTTCATGAGTCACCATGCTCCTTAAAATCTAGGTTATATTTAGAGTAATTCAGAAAGGATTTTTTGTGTGTTTTATGCCTTTACTATACCCATTGCCGGAAGAAGGGCACATAGCGCAAAGACGCATTTTTGGTAAACAGCTGGTAAAGATTTAGGTTGAATATTACCAAGAAGTTTGTGAAAGAATATTTATGTCGTTGACACCAGTGTAAAGCGCATAGAATCAGATTTGAAAACTGTTAACTAACCTCATAGAATTCCAAGTTTGCATGAAAATATAGTGAAAATTGTGTATGCATGTTATGTGCCCTTTTTTCGGCAATCAAAGATTTCATGGCGCCACAGTCTAAACGGCTGGAGCTAGAACAACGAAATTTGGTATGACGGTACATCATCACCAGTAGATGAAGAAAATATTACACAATGTTGAAAAGTAGCCATCTTGGATCCAAAATGGCCGCCAAAATGATTTTTTTAAATAAAATACACAGCCTAAACGGCTGGATATAGAAAAACGAAATTTAGTATGACGGTACATCATCACCATTAAGCTACGAAAATTATTACAAAATGTCTTCAAAGACGCCATCTTGGATCCAAAATGGCGGGCTCCAAACATTAATATTTAACACCGTTTCAGAAATTTGACATAAAAGTGTATTATCAAGAGTAGTTTAGGAACATATTGCAACATTTTGAAAAAGTCGCCTTGGATTCAAAGTGGCCGCCCCAAAACATTTTAAACACCGTTCTAGCTATGGCATTAATTTCTACCATTCACTTTGAATGGAAAAGAATATACTTTTTCCGGTGACGGGCTAATTCACTTATTTTTATGTGTGATCTAACTAGACCAATCTTTCTGTCGCACTGTGTAAATGATTGGCCTCTTACAGAAAACATGTGAATAATTTCTACATCAGACACATTGCTGAACCATGAACAAAACTTGATCATTGTCGAGTTGTCCGCCAGCAGGGACCGAAAGCAAGACGACAGTTTTCACTTGCGGAAACTTTTCTACATATTTCTTTCTACCAAGATAACGAATAAAGATATTGACTTGAAATTTGCAGGACATGTATGAAAGAACATGGCGGATCGTTTAAAGCAATTGCCGGAAAAAGGGCACGTAGGCCTATGTGCCCGTCTTTCGGCAATGTCCTCAATTTTGATTTACAGTTGTGGATTGAAGTGGCAACTACGACCTAAACCCGTCGCAAGTTGGAATGGTGATGTCCCTCGGTAAACAGTCCTCAGAGACTAGGGGTAGGGAGTATAGCGGTTAAGGTCTGAGTTTAGGTAACATCGATATCGTTCGCTTAGTGAAGCTGAGAAAATGCCTGAAAAACCTCAGTCAGTATACGTTCTGCAGCATGACTTGAACCTTCTTACCTTCCTAGTAACGTTCTGAAGTTTAACTTCTTACTACATATATTAATATATATTTCAAAATAATATAGACCCTTTATTATTTGTGTACAATTTCTAATATTGCTATTGCGAATACTATAATGTGGCTTGGTTTCTTAACAAACCGTGTGGGCTGTGGTTGAAGTTCTCTGTCTCGTTCTTCTGACAGCATAGTTTCAGCGTGGAAATGAGCGAAAGAACTCCTTTTTCTTCACTTCTCAAGAGCCTTTTGCTCATTTATTCGTTTCTTTGACACGAGTCCTATGTTTGTGTTGCATATTAAAGAACACAACTAAAAAAGAAGTGCCAACAAGGCAGTCTGAATGGACTTTTCCTGTAGGGTTGAACGAACTTCGCACTTATTCTGTTGCAATGTGCAATACTATACTATTATATGTGTGCACATTAATTCAGACATTGTTTTTTTGTAAAAGAGGCCTTTGAAGTCTTAGAAAGGATATCTGTTTCACCAAATATTGGATCTGAAAGTAAGACAACCGAAAAGAAACGTCATGGACAGAAGTATAGACATAACAGCAGAATTTAGGGTTTGCAGATGTATATTTTACAATCATTACAATACCAAATTGAACGGCTGTAACTCAGTAGATAGAGCGTTAGCTTTTCATTCTTGAGGACCTGGTTCGATACCAGCGGCTGGGACTGTCCTGGGATTTTCCCTCAGTCATGCCATACAAATACTGGTATAGTATCTTCAAATTAGGCTCCGGCTGACCCCCTTTTCCTATCCTTTACCCTGTCTTATCCCTACTTGAGCCATACACGTTTAAAGGCCATAAATAAATTAAAAATCCGAAGAACACCGAATCTCTGCCAGAACTATGGGAAGCCATCACCACAGTTTTCAGTAACTTTTTTTCTGCTGAATCTGTCACATGTCTTTGAGAGCGTTATACGACACGTGAATGCTTGTCTACACGCAGGTGGAGGCCATTTCCAGCATTTATTATAGTAAGTACTAGGGATGGGCACATGGATCCGGATCTTAGAACCGGGTAACAGGATCCGAATTCAGGTCTTGGAACGTGTATTCGGAAAAGGATCTTGGTACGGGGTGCCCGGATCCACCTTCTACCCATCCTAGTCCTAGCACGAAAAAGCCGTCTTGCAGCAGGACCAAGAGCAATCGGTCTGTACTGGCACTTAGTTCAGTTGTAATTTAATTCTGATTATGTAGAATGTAAATCTTCAAGGTACAAAAAACTATTTAATTATCAGTCTGATTTTTCCTCTCTCCAATTCTAAAGTTACCCAGCCAATCGTGAATAACTTCTTTGATTTGTTTAGAAAGCCGGTCTGAAGTTGAAGAATCTGTAGGTATTATGGCGATTATATTTCATTTTGCCTTATTAGCATAATAAATGGCGTTTTGCAAAAGTTGATGGCGAAAAAAATCTTTGGTTATTGGGTCTAAAATACGTACGTATAACAAGCAAGGCTACTCTGTTAGATTCCCTCACAGCATGCTTTCAGTTTGTTTTGATACTCCTTTTTTTTTATTTGAATACTTTTTCCTTTTTTCCAATTTCCTTTGTAATGTATATGTCCGTGTTCTGGTTAGACATTTCGTTGACCATAAATGGAAGTAGTCCTTAAAGGTGTTGCGATGAATCGTAAGACCAAAGTGGTTTGTCTGGCTTATTTTAGTGTAGGTAATTGTTTTTTTTTTAAACAGTTCAACGTTGTAGTTCATGCTTGCGTTGCTTCTGGATCAGTAGCTTGCCTAAAAACAAGATAATGATATACTGGGAACACTCCTGTTGCCGAGATTGACAACCTCTAAATTAGACTGAGGCACCACGATTGGTTTAAAACATGATCCTCGTTTTGTATTGCGTGTTTTTAGGGATTTTTTTTTCCTTTTTGTTAAGCGTGGTCATTAAAATTGTCTTCAAAGAACATAAAAATAGTGCTAATTCAAGCTAATACCAGGTTTACTTAACGTTTTGGTGCCAAACACGTTTTATTATTTTCTGTACTGAGTTTTAGTTAGGTTTATTTTTCGCTATTGATGTTATGCATACAGAAACAAAGAAAGTTTTGGAACTGATGCGGTGTTATTTCTAATATCCTTTTAGATTTTGGAGAGTGTCAATATCATTGTTCAAAATTTCAGAGAGTAACACGCTGTGACGTAATAATTATATTATCATTATCAGATCTTAATACAATTTAAGGTGATTTGCTCCAGCTCATAATGTATTTCCAATGTAGTACAATTTAAGAGGTACAGTATGTCCCTGTATAGAAGCTGGTTCTGCTGCTTTGTAATGACAGAATCCCGGGTTCGATTCTTGATGGGCACAGATTTATGTAGTGGTTCGGAAAATTTAAAGTGTAGGTCCTGTTCTTAGGACGCAATCTCCATTGGATGGCAGGCAATGGCAAATTATCGTTGGCTCACTCTGCCCAGGGTCCTAAACTGACCAGTTACCACCTGGTAAAACACGAATTAACATCATCACTGCCATATGATATTCGTTAACAGACAGTTTTGAGTGGTGAAAGATATACTGAGCTAGTAAAACTGTTGTGTTCGTTCCTGTGAAACTCTAGGTAGTGTAATTATCAATTTTAAAGTTGAATTGCATTTTTGACATTTAGGCATCGGTGACTCAGACCGGGATAGGGTAGGAGAGAGAATGTGGAAAGGAAGTCGACCAAGGCTTACTTTGAAGACACCATGCCGGCATTAGCGCACGTGACTGAAGAAAAACCCTGGGAAATCCTCAGCTAATTATAACTTATATTTAATTTACAGGGAAAGGTTGTACAGTCATTAAGTCCTAAATTCATCACAAGTTTTGAAATAAGGTCCTTGGCGGCAACATCATCCAGGGAAAGGAATTTGGCAAGTTTTTGCCAGACTTTCTAGATTCCACGCTGTCAGTCGTGTATGTATCTATGAATGTCAAATTAGAAGGGTGTAACACTGAAATTGTAGAATACATCGACGCTACATTAGATTTTCTTTCGCTCTTTCTGCTGCGAAGACAACGTATATTTAGGGTTGTAGGTTTGAAACTGAGGCATATTAGATGGTTATAGATAACCTTCATTGTCGTCAAAGACGTATTTAGAAATGATTTTTGTAGACTGTCCAGAACTTTTGGGTTGGTATATGTATTTGATTTTCATTGTATGCTAATTTTATAAATAAATTAGAATTTCGATGGAGGTCTGGAACCCTAGAATATTTCATCTGAATACCCCACTGGTTATTGCAGTTTTCACCTATTAGAACCAAGGGAAACCCTGGAAAATGTCAGTAAAGTTAGCCAGCATCAGAAGGTCGCTTCCTCAGTGATAATTTGAAGTCAGTGACCTTGCTGGAAGACCGCAGTCCCTGGTAAATCTGTAATCAAGGCAATTTGCTCCAGCTCATAATGTATTTCCAAATCAGACTAAGAAAAAGTTAACAACTGTTAGGACTGACTTTCTTCTCCTTTTTATGAAATGATTTGTTCATAACAGAGTAAATATGGGACTATTAGCAGTAAATGCATTTCCGATCTTTCTTCTTCACAAACGCAACAAATTTGAACGAAGCAAACTCAACCAGCAGAAGAATGCACACGAAAGAGTAAGTTCTTAAGCTTTTACTCGTTTCATAAGGAAATGTTCTTACAGAACGGATTAGCGCAAGCAAAACGACAGGATACAACACACCAAAGTTTGTCTCTGGTGGTTCAAGTCTTGCTACAGAACTTTCACGGAAATAAAACAAATGAATGCGGTGTGAAAAAATTGAGTCCCCTACCCTCTGACGCTGCTGGAGGGTGGTGATGAATTGTCAATGTTGGAAGCAGCCCTGGAGCCAAGTCATGGAGGAGTTACAAAGGAGCGTCAAGATGCATTCGTTGACAATAGTTTGAACTGAGAGTGATCATTGCATAGTTGTGACACCTAGCGATCGCAATGTAAATTACATGAACGGGCTTTGGCTTACTACCCCTAAAAGATGGCAGCACAATCCACCCAGTCAGCATCCGTTTGTAATTGAGAGCGTTGTCTTTGCTTTTGGTAATTGTTCTTTCGTCTCTATTATGTTTCGACATCACGAACTTGTAATGTGTTGACATTACTGATATTTGTTAGTAGATTGCACTGTATATAGTAAATACAACGAATCTAAGTAACTTCAAGCACAACCAGTACTTCCAAGAGCAGTCCTATTACTGGTTTTGGTTCAAGTAACAACGGCCAAAATTGGAACAAGTTTAATAGAACAGTTGTAGTACGCTACCGTTAGATGGTACCACTATAGTTCGATACTGTTTCCCTCTTCAGTTCATGTGTGGAACTCCTTGAGTTGGTTATCTAGAGAATTTTATCATCCTTGGTAAAACTATCGAAGATCATAGTGAGTGGTAGGGGAAATGACAAGTGTCACATAGATATCTTTATCTGATTTGAGGTCTTTCTAACATTATTTCACAGTGTACCTTGAGGTAACCTAAGTGGGGAAGTTAGGGAAATTATCTGAATAATTACGAACGCTCAGAAAGAACAATTCTTTCAGCGACTGTGAGAAAGTTTGATCTGTTGAGTATGAGATGGGCGTAGTGGTTTGTATTATAACCACAAACTAACACCAGCGTCAGCCTTGTCGCCTCCAGTGGTTATCTTTGCGGAAGACGAGACATGGTTAAAAACCCTGTCGACTATCTTTGGCGTTCGTGGAGATGTATTTTTGGAGTTTGTTCATTTACCTCTGATGTCATTTTAACGCTTAATTTCACACTAAGACTCATCAAGAGAAATGTCTGGAGTTCTGTAGATAACTGATGCATGTGAATGAACATATAATTTTGGTCATTGCTTCATGCTGTTGCATCGGATGTAACTGATACCAATGAAGAAAGTAGAAAAGGATGAAAAAACAGTATAAAAATGGATACGACTTTTTCTTTTTTAAATTTATAAGTAACAACGTGATGTCCCAGCCATGTTTGTCTCCATGTCTTCAAATACATTTTAATGGCCATACATTATTGCACTCCGACTTGAGTATTGAGAAAGCAAACACACATGAATTGGAGGGTTCATCTACACACACAGCATACATAACAGAGAACTAATCATTATCATCATTAGTTTAAAATTGTTCTTGAAATGGCTACTTCTTAGTCACGTGGTAGCATCACCCATATTTCTTTGAGGAGAAACTCATTCAATGAACGTTTAGTAAATGGTTCGTATTCATTCCACCTTGGATAACCGTTTTAGTGGCCTCATCCCTTGAAAGTGAAAATAGGGGAAGATTTGTAATATTTTGTCAATCTGTTCGTCTATGAGTCTCAGTCAAAGTTGGTAGAAACTGGCTTCAGATTTGAAATTAATCACTGTTCCCAATTGTGTAGGTCGATACGGTATTTTTTTATTGTACGCACTCCCATGAAGTTGAACATATCACTCGGGTTTTCACCTTGGCTGGTAATACTCATACCAACACGCTTTAGTACACGGTCATTCAGGTCAACGTCTGAGCAGTGTCAAAGCTGAAATGCCTATATAGTCTGTACTAGAAACACAATCGTTTATTTTTAAATCATGGTGGTAGGCTATGAACACCCAGAGCAAAATTTAAAATGTCGCCAAAAAAAATTTATGGTGCTCTTAAGTTTATACAATAAACGATTTTGTGCTTTTGTGTGTGTTTTAAAATCAGTTCCATAATTCTTCGCTTGAAACCCTAAAATCGGAGATAAATGACACCTCCCCCTGCTACTCATTAAAATTTCGCAGGAACGTATTTAGGAGGAGTGCGTGCCTCCGAAGTTCAGTTTTATGCAGAATTACTATATTTTAGGCGTTATTGTAGATACTTAATATACATTTTATACCCAGACATATCTTGCCCCCCCCCCCCCCAAGCCCCCGCACCCCTCTCAAAACCACTTTCTAGATACGTGCCCGTATCTTCCATAGTTTGGTTTCCGAACAGCTTCCCTTGGCAGGTCGTTCCTGCCCGGCAGCATCAGAGGAAAATCAAGGTGACGAACTCAATGTTTTCACACCATCTGCATGCAGATGTTCAAAGTTAACAATTTGACATGCATTCTCATTTCATCATAACAAACAGTTAAGATACTCCTGGTTAATAGTTAATTCTCAAGACGGGAGATGCATTTACTGCTAATATTGTTCAGTGTTAACAAAGCATTTCACAAAAACGAGAATTCGAGTCCAATATCAATTTTTAACATCTTTTTAGTAAAGAGTTGGAAACGTAAGACGTTCAACAGCTTTTCATGCATGACAGGTTTTACACTTGACAACAGTGGGATCGCGTTACAGTGGCAGGTACACCCAAGGATATTCTAATAGAGAATATGATTCTAGCTATCTTATACCTGGCGAAAGTGAGAAGGCAAAAAACAACTGAGCATCGACCAAGACGGCACACCTGATTGGTTAGCAGACAACTACAGAACTTGTCGCAATCTTTGTCAGCTGAACAATGTTTTTGATTGGAGTAAGTGGGCTAACTGGGTGGGACTAAGCTATGACGTTTGGCTTCATGTTCTTGGCGAAATCACGTATCTTCTATCAGAACATCCTTGCGTACACCCTAAAAACTGTACCTCTGAATTAGGAGTACAAAATTGAACTACCTATTTTTCAGAGGCAGTGACGGACCCAGAGATTCATATTTTACCTTCGTTTTTGTTTCTATTAATTTGTTCCCTCTCAAGAACTGGGAGGCAAAGAACCGCCCCTCTAAATTCAACCCTGGGTTCGCCACTGCCTCTCAGAAATTGGGAGTACAAAATTGGAATTTGTACTCCGAATTCAGAGGTAAAGTTTTTACAGTGTAGGATGAGGCGTGTGCGCTTTTTAGGTGTGAAATAGGAATTACTTTTAGTTTTGTCTTCTTGTATATATGTTCGTCTCTGCAAGGTGGGAATAAAGCGGTCAGACTTAATTACCATACCATGTTATCGAATTCTCTTGACATATATGAAAAGCCTTTAGCTATGAATGGGTTATCTTCCTGTCTCTGTACCGTAAAATGTTATTGCATCACGTGTCCCTCTCACCTGCCTTAAAGGCGAGATTAGTATCTGATTGTTGTTCCGAGCCAGTTGAGTTCCAGATTCTTATATAGCCAAGGAGGGAAATAATAGACGCTTATAAATCATTGCATTGGGAGCGCTTATTTTCTCTTTTATTATCAATATCATAGATCAGTTTATTGAAGAGGCGTAGTATTTGTGTGTTTCTGCCATTGGTTGCCTCCTTCAGAGGTGGAGAGAAATAATAATAATAAAGTCAGATCATTAACAGTTTTGAAAGAGAACAGGTACTTTTTCAACTTGTCATTGTCAAGCAGAAAAAGTACTTACGGATTTATCTTCTTTTCCTCGTCTGCAGGCACTTATATTCTGCGTAGTTTAAACGCTGGGTCTCTCCGCCAAGTGGGTTCAGAAAGATGGAACTCGGATGCACACTTTCTGGATTGTCACTGCATCACGTGTATAGTTTTACTCTTCTGTCGTGCGTGCATGTGAAGTAAATACTACGATGGAGCTATAAATATAACTGAAAAATGAAGTTTCCATGTCTATTGTGAATAGTGCAAAACCCTGGTGCACTGTCAACGAAACGTTGGAACGTCTTATTTACCAGGTCCACTGATAGGAAGAAGAAGAAGAAAAGGTTAAACTGCACAGATAATATAATACATTCTGTATACTATTTAGTTGATGCATGCAGTAGAAATATAACTGATGTCATTATTCTTAATGTGCCTGTGTAGTCCAATGTACAGCATAACCCAATATGGAAATCCAAAATACCAAAGGCAGATCTAAGAGTAACGAAGTGAAGTTTTCAAATTGCAGAGGTTAGATTAATAACTCGAAGGTTAATCTGAGCGTTGATTATCTAGTTCAGCACTATACAATCTCGATAATTATGCTAATTACATCGACTTTGATGTATTATTTATTCCAAATCTTAGGATACTAAACTTCAGAACGTTTGTTGCTTTTGTTCACAAGTGCTCATGTGTCCATATACTACAGTAATATGGTTCATCTTGATAATCTGCTTCAAAAAAACATGACATGAATCCATAATCGCACTGCTTTCGTCTCTGAGTCACGAAGTCCTTCTGAAGTGACTGGCGAAAACTGTGTCTTCTCCTTCGTTGTAGCATTCGATAAGTATGTTAAGGATACCTGTCTTCTGGAATGGAGATGCTGTTCAGTGTGCTTGATGACAGTTTGCGACATTCTTCAAGAATTATTATTCATTGGGGAGTAGTTGAGGAGCTGTCCTTTCTCTTCTATTGCAAGTTGTCATCCCTTTACTGCGGTTGGCCAATTCAGTTTCCTTTCTAATGCTCTTCACATTTTTTTGGCAAGACAACAGGGAGTGTCCAAACGGCCATGTTGCAGCGTTAGCCATACATTTTGAAGATCCTGGGTTTGAATCCAGCGACCGGCCAATTTTTTTTTCATTCATACCGTATGGTACCTTCAAAATAGGCACTGACCGACTTCTTTCCCATGTCCCTCTTTCCTGCCATATCACGGCCTGAGCCAAAGATGCCTAATAGTCATAATTTCAGTGCAGTTTAATTCAGCAGAGGTTCCATGGCGTTCACTAATTGACAAAAATCTTACTTTTGGTCCTTAGAATATTGTCTGGAAATTATTCCACATAATTTTAAAATGTCATGGGATGAAGCTTAACGGAGGAAGATCCTTCCAAGACGGATATTCGTTGCGTGTTGTGGATCAAAATAAAGATGTTTAGTTTGACATGATTGGTGAAAAGAACATCAAAGTCCCTCGAGATTGTCCGACATGTTACGATCCCGTCTGGAAGCTTTGAGAATTGAGTTTCTTGAGAAGTAGTATTAAATTATTCGAATGAATGACTGTTGTGCCTGACTGCACATAGACGTGAATCACGACATGACGTGCTGTGGTTGTATCATGTGCAAATTCGCGGGAAAACTTTAATTTATCAATGAACTGAGAAAGTAGTGGATCGAATGATAAAGTAGATCATGAATAATTCGTTGGCTTTTTTTTTTTTTTTTTTTTTTTTTACATGATCGTGTGGAATTATGTTCAGTGGTGACATGCAAACAGTGTTGTTCTATAGCGGATAGCGTACTATCGAAATCGTTTAAAAACCTTATCACATAAGTTGCTTTCGTGGATGGAAACTTCGTACACGGAGATTCGAACTTGCAAACTTGTAATTTACATCTTTGCTAGGACAAGAGTCCTTAGTTTAGGGCAGTAGTTTAGAAAAGACTATATAGCTTTCAAGGTATCAGTTTAAATATCAGATCAGTATTACTGCTTCGACCAATACATATCGTCGTTGAGTATAAAGCGCTTATTAAATCCATATATTGTATTGGGAATATACGTTCATTGAAAAAAGAAAATCATGTTCTATAAGCAGAACAACTGTTATGTAATTATATATTCTTTGGTTAAATACACGGGTCACTTTTCGTAGATAGTAAAAACTATCGTTCCGTATAAAGAAACCGGAGATCTGCAAAAGCAACAGGTTGTGCCAGTGTTCGAATTGTGCAATTTCCAGAGAGGGAGAGAATAAGTGAGATATTATTATACGGTATATTGGGATCTTCCATATCCCAGGCTAGAGTTGTATATCTGTAAACAGAGCCAGGGAAGGCAGAGAGGGGGAAATCTCAACCATTTCCCGCTACAAATCAAACACTGGGTTGTGCTATAAGTAAACAAGATTTTTCTGTCCCTTTAATGGTATAATCAGCTCTCAGAGGACATATTCGGTACATGTAAATGTCGTTTAGTAATTATTGTTGTTACCTTTATGGGAACAGTTTAATTAGGGAAATTATTTGAAAGCATATTGGAATGGAACATTGCTCTATTTGAACGTGACAAAATAATGTCGAAATCTACCAATGTACATCGGAAACATTTGGTTATTCAATAATAATAACTTTACGAATTATTTATTGTGCAATTGCTTACGGATGCTTACACAATTATACACCTCTGTTCCACAGCAACAAACACATCACTTGCGCCATGTTGGTTTACTCTGCTGCGCATGCGCGATCTAAATCATGGAGGCGGCGCGATACTCAAAAAGGACTATGGTACATCGTGGTATAGTTCTTTTTTTTTTTTCTAATCATGGGGAATTGAGATAAGAAGGCTGAGAGGTGTCAACGCTTAAAATAATGTTTTCCCCATCTGTTCCTTGTTATTGGTAATGAAAACACGCTTTTTAGTTTGACAAGCGTCTCTGTTTTCCCCCTCTTTATGTGATGTCACATACTGAAAAATTATACTCGTTACAATATTTATGCATAGCTTTCGCGCCTTCGCCCTTGAACATTTTTAAATGTACGTACTTTTAGTCCCTTCGGACAGGATTTGGCAACGCAGTTCTCTGTTCCGAAGAAACGAGTTCGTTATCTTGATAAAGACATCCGTTGAAATAAAGGGTTACTTTCCCTTTATAAATAGCATGTTCTTTATATATAAACTATAGCCTACATATTAGAGAGAGAGAGAGAGGGAGATCGCGTTGGTTTCGAATATCAATAAGTCTATCCAAGTAAACAGACTATTCTGGAAGTAAGGAAACAATCGTCAGAGTGCTAGAGTTCCAAATTTGATATTACTGAAGTTTGGCTTTATAGACTGGTGGTGATGGTGAAAAATGGTTGATAAATCGGCAGAGTATATGTTCCAAGAAACTCGGTGTAAGACAGGTCCTTAGACAATAAGAGACACATCTACTAGCATTACCATGCAGGCATCTAGTGCACTAATACCAAAATTTACTTGTGAAAGACTAATATCTTTCATGTTAGTGTTTATACATCCAAACTTCCACAAGCCAAGTTTACTCTTATCTTTGATAAGAGAAGATATTAGCAGACACATGGCCGTTGGACAAAGTGATAAGCTATTCGAAGTGTGTCTTTGAATCTGTAAAAAATTGACTTGTAACATCTTGGCAACAATAAATTCCCAGGTAGAAGAAGTGTGACAGTACCTGGATTGGATGTCTTGGAATCAGTACCTTAGATTATGCTATTATGGAAGAGTGTTTATTTGTTTCCAATACTTTGTACAGTTTTCATTAGAAGAAATTTCATCGACGAATGTTT
>JAGDQP010052821.1:0-13697 GCA_022664845.1 Lepisma saccharinum | reverse complement strand
AATACTGATATTCATTATTCATGCATCACTAATTATTATGTCATTCACTAAGATAATTAATACTACACTTTCCGTACTTTATCAGTATTAAATAGCTTCAACCATTTACATCAATTGTCTTTACTAATTTAAGATGCTCGTTGGATACTTCCCCGGAAGACAAATTACCACGTTCAATACAGTATTACAGATCTGATTTCGAAGGATTAAAGTCATTAAGCCCAGTTAAAGATAACTTAAACTAGGTTAAACTAACTCAATCTTACCTAACCAAACTTTCAATGTTTTTAAAGTTTGCAGAGTAGCCCTGAACTCCCTGAAGCAATATTCCCAATTGTCACAGATTCCATTCCCCGCTACTTGAAACAATGAATCGGAACTATGAACCGTCTACGCGTTAAACTATACTTGTATCCACCACGCTAAAAGAGAAGTGTGGACTGTACTTTGGATACTACTATGGTTCATCACAAATAGGATAGTGTAAATTAGATCTGAAATTTATTTTCCAAACACCTTACTGAACTAATTATTTTGCCCTTTGAACTACACATAGATTTCGCTTCTGCAGAAAGCATCAACGTATTTTAGAAAGTACAAGGCGTATTAACTTGAATTAAAGTGCGTAATTAGAGAGAACATTCCGTAATAATACAAAGATTATCGTATATACAGGAAAACATATATTTAAAATTTTCCCTTTGATAGCTATGGTAGTAAATTTAATTGACCTTACCTCTTCGTTTCCTCCCTTAATTTCTGCTTCAAAAATGATTTTAACTTCGAGTGGAAAATTCTGCACCCATCACTTTGTACACTCTTGCTGAATTCCTTGAATCTACTTTCACAAATCGAAAGTCGATCGTGTTTACCTCTTATAAATAAATCTTCCCAACACATAAAATAAATATAATGTAAATATTTCATCTTGTAATTCCATCTTTACTAGTCGAACAATACCAGACTACGTCCGCTTTGGATATCTGTGGCATTGACCAATGAAATTGCGTTTATTTTTGAGGGAAATTTTGGCACCCGGTCCTACAAACATGGCCGCCATGAACATAAAAAACGG
Organism: Lepisma saccharinum; assembly: GCA_022664845.1. Classification (NCBI taxonomy): domain Eukaryota; kingdom Metazoa; phylum Arthropoda; class Insecta; order Zygentoma; family Lepismatidae; genus Lepisma; species Lepisma saccharinum. The sequence goes on along the minus strand of JAGDQP010052821.1, from coordinate 12,622 downwards.
CTTCACTTTGATGACGTAGGACTCTCTCTAAGGTTTATCTGCTCTAGGAAATGAATCTCGAAGGGTCTGGCAACATGGCGGCTTAAATAAATGTTACGGATAAAGCACTGTGACACAATATAACACAATTGAAAAGATTTTTCGAATTTCACTTCAAGAAAAGTTATTCAGTTGTGTTATATTGTGTCACAGTGCTTTTATACAATAGTTTTTCATCACGAAAATACAAAATTAATAGTGATAATAACATCAAAAGTGACGGTGACAAGAGACTATGGCGGACAGTAACAATAGCAACTAATAAGTAACTGACCTTAAAATATCAAATAAAATGAACGATAGACTGTAGAACTGTATCATATTACTAATTTAATATAAAATGTCAATTATTATAACGATTTCGCTATGGGTATGAACTTTGATTCGCGCCCGCGATAGGAAGAATTAAGACTAAGACTAGGATTTAAACCTTAAACATATTGATTAATCTTTCATGTTTGTGTGTAGTTAATGGATAATAAAAGAGGATATGAGTCAATTATTTGTTACACATTGAAGAAAGTGAATCTTATTCGTAAATTGCATCTAAGAAAATAATAAATGCTTTTCTTCAAATCGAATGTTCAAGGTTCGATGCAGTTAATATTATTGTTTTATTAACTTAACGGTAGTTATCAGCAGGCAAACTTAAAGAATACTGTTTTAATTTGTTATACATAATACATGTTACGGATAAATATTGAACCAGAGAAAAACAAATCTTGAATCGATCTAATATCTTTGCTCTACAGACTATGATTATGCTAGCTTTGCAAAATAGAAAAAAAAAAGTAACAACAATTTGTTTGTTTTACTTTAACATCATTTAAAAGTTAGTCAAACGTGCTATAGTAGATGAGTGGAAAGTAGTTTTAAGAGCAATACGATTTTGGTTTATTTCAGAAGGCGGACCTCTCCATGTCCGTTAGAGGGAACTAGGTTCGTTAGAAAGCTCTGCTGCAATGTGATAATGCATCACCGTCTTATTAACTTACTTACTTACTCTATGGTTTACGGAACTCGCAAGTTCATTACCGCAGTAACTAATCTTCTCAATACTATTCTATCCTGAGCATGATCTAGCCAACTTTCAACACAAACAACTTCTTCTCCTAGATCCCTTCTAATATTAGAATCCAAACGGCGCATCGGTCTTCCTAACGATCCCTTTTAATTCGGTTTACCAACCACGATGGAATATAATCTTCGTTTCTGCCCTATACGACCTACATGCCCTACCCACCTTAGTCTTCGCGATTTCATTATTCTTACAATATCGTGTTAGTCCTAAAGTCCGTGAAGTTCATTATTATACAGTCTCCTCCTTTTCCGCAGTCATCTCATCCCGTTTCGGCCCGTATATCTTTCTCAAGACCTTATTTTCAAAAACTCGTTTATATATATATATATATACATACTAGTGCCATACTGCAACTTTCGCAACCGTAAAGAATTACCAGTAGAATAACCGTTCTCTATATTTTCAATTACCATGATATTAAGCACGAGGTTAGGAGTTTCTGGGATTAATAGAAAAACGCGTTGCCCTATATTAAACAACCTTTTATTTCTTCTGTGGTCTGGTTTTTTCTTGTAACGAATGCTTCTAAGTATTTCGATTTGTTTACTTTATTCTAATTCTAAATTTTTATGTATCTGTTTCCGTTATTCCCTGTGCTTTGGCTTGTTATGTGTTTTGTTTTCTCTATGTTTACTTGCAGACCTATCTGATCGCGCGCTTCTAACAAGTTAACTTATCGAAGCTTCAAACTGCTTTTTAAATCAAACTTGGTAGAAGAGTAGGGTACCTTACGAATCCACCAGAACGCATGATTAAAAGTGCTTTTATCCATAAAGACAGACGCAGTGACCGAACGTTGCATTCATAAGAATGAATACTTATAGTGTGACGTAAGTCGGAAAACATATTTATTTTTAAATGCTTGAAATAACAGACAACAAATACACATGCATTGATAGCTGGTCAATGCGCTATCTTTCGAAGGGTACGTTTGCCATGGCCGCCATCTTGAATCTTGCTCGATTTTTTTTAAATAAGAGGGGGTCGTGTAACATATCAATGTAGAGCAGAACTTTACGAGGAATTCATTGGTGAATCAGTTTTACGATAAATGAATTTTTGAGAGAGATGATCAGACGTGGCTTTTGTATACTTAGTTGATAAAAAAAATGTCTGGAAATATTAGGTTCTTAAAACAGTGCAAGAAATGAAAACCAGTAACCACTGGGTTGGTGGTTTCCAATACTGAATACACCACAATTGCTGGGGAAATAGTCTGCTATAATCCCCTATTGCATGTTCTGTAGGCCATCAGGGTTCTACAATATGGCTTATAGTCTTTTATGTAATAGATTAAATTCTAATTAAATTCACAACAACCCGAAGTGCATTGTGGGGGGTTAGTTGTAAAATAGCCCCGTACTCTTTTATAATGTGAATTAAATTCAGTGTTAAATAGGGGTGAAAAATGTGTTCATTGCCTTTTATGCCATGTTAATTAGGGGTTGGAAAAAGGTGCCGTAAGGTGTTCCTGTGTAATTTCATAGCCTTATAAACCCCGTTGCCTATGCAACTTCTGGTATGTTAAATAGGGGTCGTAGCCTCATGCATGGGGTTAAATATCTTCTATGTTAAAAAAAAGTATAAAAAAGGGGTCGTAATCCGTCTCTACTATGTTAAATAAGGGTAGGAAAATGTGTGCTTAGTCTTTTATAAATAGGGGTTGCGAAATATGCTCGTAGCCTTTTATAAAATGTGTGGGTTCGGTAATTTCTGCTATGTTAAATAGGGGCTGGAAAGGGTTTATGTGGTGTTAAAATAGCGTAACTAGCATATATTGCTGCTATGTTAAATAGGGGGTCGTAGCCTTTTATGTAATTTCTCCTATGTTAAGTAGGAATCGTAGCCTTATGCACTGTGTGGGGTTAAATCTCTTCTATGTTAAAAAAAGGGGATAAAAAGGTGGTCGTAGTCCATCTCTACTATGTTAAATAAGATTTGGGAAATGTGTTCATAGTCTTTTATAAATAGAGGTTGCGAAATATGCTCGTAACCTTTTATAAAATACGGAGTTGAAAACAAGGTGCTCAATTTCTAATACCTGGACGATATTCATGACACCATGTATCATACAGCCCTGAGAATGAACTCCTTACTATCAGCGCGGCCTGAAAAAAAGGTGCGATTTTAAAAAGTGTATGTCAAGTGCCGCCCATCTACTTAAGGCACTGTATGCTTTATCAATTATATTTAATTCCCTACTAATCAGATCATCTCTAACATAAATAGCTATACCACCACCTCGGTTATAATTCGTAAAAACACTATATGTTTCATAAGATTTTATATTATAAAATTCAATTTCTTCAGAATATAACCAAATCTTAGCAACTACTATAATATCAATTCTATACAATCTATATAAGAGTAATTCTATTTCACTAAGCTTATTTCTCGTACTTCTGGCATTAATATATAAAATAGAAAACATGTCTCTACTCTTGGAATAATAACCATACTTATAATAATCTTCTACATTTTCATAATAAAATTCATACAAATTTGAACGTAGATCTAAAGCAATTTATCTACCGTCCATAATGATTACAGTTTAAATTCTAACCCAACAGTGTTATTTAAATCTCCTTATATCATACTCTGTTCTGACCCATATACTTGTAGTTTCATGTCTTTCCCTTACAAATATTTTACCATCTCTCACCCATACATACTTTACTTTAGGTCTTAGGTCGCGCCCTTTTGTGAAGCATTTTATTATATGGGGTTAAGTGTTCATTTAGATATATTGTCCGAGAGAGTTTCTTGCTTCCTATATCAGCACTATTTAAGTTGGGCTTCCTCTTCTTTGAAGAAATCAGTTCTTCCTTCTTCCATCTATTTACAAATTTGACAACAATTGGTTTCTCCATATAATCGTTCCTTGAAGGTAGCCGATGAGCTGCATCAATATCATCTTTTTTCAATTGTACGCCAAGAAGACCTCCAATAGCTATGATTGTCTGATACACATCATCACAATCTTCCGGTACACCATGTATTTCAAAATTATTTCTTCTTTGAAACTGTTGCATGTGTTCACTTTCTTCCTTAGTCACGCTACTGACTGATATACGTTTAACCTCTTCCTTCAATTACTTTATATTAGAAGTTAATTCTTCTATTGTTTCATCCCTAAATTTGACAGTCTTTTAGTTCTTCATTTTCTTTCTTCATTTCTTCTAACTTCCTTTTAATATCCTCATAATTCGTATAAACAATATTAAACTTACCCATAATTTTGGAATTGTTCCAATAAGTTTTTCATTTCTTGATTGATATTGTTATGCATACCTCGTATTTCACAATCATTTCTTCCACACATCCACTTATTTCGAGTATCTACTTATTTTCTCATATTCTGCTTTAGTTATCTTCACAGAATTTCTATGAAACCGCGCCTTACATTTTCCATCACAGTTTAAACTAGCATCATTTCCTTCAATAATATTTCCACATACCGGGCAATAGTTTTCACCAGCCATGCTATGGTTAGCCCTTTTGTTCACTTAACCAACCTATAACACGGAAATTTTATAAGGAAAACCTCTGAGAAGCACAGATGAAAATTTAACCATACAACGTCATCAACACAGTCACTCCGAAAAGCAAGAGAGAAAATTTCCTCATGCACACTATAGCTATACGTTTGTTTACAACTCAATTCGGCAAACATGCAAAGTTTGGTTCTGTCGCTTAAAAAGAAATATCTGACATGTAACACAAAACCAAGCTCTTTTATCACTGCCTATTGTAACACTTACAAATGGCACTGTAGAAATACAAATTGTGATTGAGTGATTACTTAGTATGGACAGATGTTAACTGCCTCATGATACCATGTTGGAGGCCTGCGCTGGATCAGTGGTCGAGTTCTCGCGTCTGGTTGGTGGAGCACCGAGTTAGATCCCGGCTTGTGCCACGTGGGCTTAGTGGTGGACAAACACCGTGTGCGTGGATTTGATCGGGATTGTCCTGTTTCCTCCCACTTGCTTCATTTCACCAATTTTCGTATGATCGTCCATTCGATCTGAGCCAAAGACAAAAGCCCTAAAATAAATATTCAAATTTAAATAACATGTTAGTATTAAAAGACACGTTTTGAAACAACGATTTCTACTAACGGAAACCCTCTTTCTCGTTCATTCACACGACCACGATGAAAAATCTTTTTTTCTTTACCATCATTTGAACTATAACTACATCTCCTCTTCTCTTTTGTTTCTCACATTCGCCATCATTATAACTGAAAATATAGGAAGCTTCGCTCAACCCTCTGACTACATACATCATAAAAATTTATGTTACATTTTCAAGGAAATTTAACTGTAACATTACTTTCATTAAAACAATACTAGATAATTTTTCAATATTCCAAAAGAATGTCTTCGTCTATATGAACTAGAATTTTGAATAAAAACATTTTTTTTCGTGAATAATAGAATTGCACTAATTTGAGAAAAAAAGTTGACTTTTGCTGGATGGATGATACCTCTTAGATCTTTGAGGCAAAATAAGTTATGGCAATCATTAATTTATTGTTTCTTCATGAAAACAAATGAAGAGTAAGGGGAAGAGAAAAATCAGTCACATTTTGAAAGTTGTGAGAACACACACATTTTAAAGTGTACGCACTTGAATTTAAATTTATTTTTGGTCCACTAGCGCATTATCGGTCAACGCCAAAGTGCTTAAAGGCCAAAAATAAATGTAAGTTCAAGAACTTACACCTTAAAATGCGGGTTTTCTCACAACTTTCAAGATATGACTTTGATTTTTTCCCTATACTCTTTATATAAAAAATGAATCCCAATAATTGTGGGTAATTCTTTAATTTTTCATTCGCTCTACCCATTGTCGAGAATAATTTCTATACATTTAGTGTATTAGTTCAACTGTAGTTACAAAGCAAACATGCCTTTCAAGTAATTAGAAAAGAGCATTTTTGTCTATCAAGCGATATGATGTATCCTGTCAAATATCTCTGCCACAAACACCCTGTTAAATTGCGTAGACTCTATACTTCCGTATTTTCTATATTTGCTCTGTACTTTGGAAATTGTTCTACAAGCTTTTAAATGCACACAAAAAGTTTCTTACTTTCTTTGACAATTTATAATTCAGCCAAGGCTCGCAGCAGACAATAAAATTAAAATATTTTGTGACTACACATCGCCAATCAAAGCATTTTCTAAAGATTACATTGTAATATTACATGCCTTTACTCAAACACTTTATATAACGGCATTATTTGACCTTAACCAAAAGTTAAGTTTGACGCCGGGTAGATGACAATATTTGAGGTGAACGACTTTTTAAAATTACGTTTAATTTTGAAGAAATATCAACTGTTTTAGACCTATTACTTACAACTAATTCCGTGTCTGTATGCTGTTTCAAAAATATGTCAAACGTTTAAGTTATAGTAACATTAAGTATTTTGTACAGTAATACATACTAAAGATTGCACGGACTTTCTTCTGGTTATATTTTATGTAGTTAGACGAGTAATAAAATCTTAGCACCGTAGGATTATTTTAACTAATCTCAGCTTGACATTGAATTCCCCATTCACAGTTGTACTGTAAAAGGCAAACTTGCCAGCCGGGTCTGTTCTCGTACCTTCTTCCGTCTGTCTATCCAAGGCCGTGCTGTTGCCAGTTCGGGTGCACTGACGCCAAGTCCTCCAGCGCGAAATATGATTAAGTGAAGCACAAGCACGAAAAGCTAGACCAGCTTTTCATGTACATGATACTGCGAGCGTTAATCATTTTCCTCTTTCCAGTATTCGCTTCTTCAGTCCCACACTCAATCAGTCGGGCTGATGCTCGTCACAGAAACTTACATCAAACGTTCTTATTTAATTAGATTGTATCGCCCTTTTTACTAATTTTGAGAATACAGTTTTTTTTAATAAGTTTCAGATACAGCTGGAATTTTCATTTTACACCGAAACTAAATAACATTACATCAAACTAAATAACACTATTACAAACTAAATAACGTTATATTATAAAACAACACATAATATAGCAAGTAATATCAATAACATGGCGATTATAATAACTCAGATATTGGTATTTAGAGCTCGACGGAAAGTGTACTCTGATCCAAAAATAAAAATGTTTGAGTCAAGATTATAATACACAATTAGCAGTCTATAGAATAAGCAGCGCTGCAGTATACGTAACCTATGCGTGGTACAATGAAGCAGGTTATTATTTTTTGTTATTTGCAAGGGAACACGGAAGTAACATTTAAATATTCACTCTCCAGTTCTAAGATTACCGTTAAGTATCTTGTATAAGTACTGTTAAGTACCTTGCGACGAGAAAAGGGGACGTGGAGGACAATATTTCGGGTTGCTTCGGTTACGTACCGATGGTATTCTTCTTTTGACTATAGCAAGAAATAAGTTCAGAACAGAATCAACATGAGAAAGATTTGAAATATTATACTATCCATGTTCCAAATTGGGGAGCAATATTCAATTTTAGGGGAGATGAAGGTTTTGTAGAACATACTCAATGAATGAAGGTCCTTAATTTCTGTAAAACTATAGAGAATACCAAGTAATTGCATAAAACTGTTCGTTTTAGAGGTCACGTGATCACCAAACAAATTTACCCTCAAATACCACTCCAAGGCTCTTTTGAGAACTTTTAGTAATAGAGTCATTCCATGCCTAATCAGGAAGAAAAAGGGTGAAATATAACCATAGTTTCAGATTTTGATGTAATTTGGCACATTGATTCTTGAAAGGGTTCTTAGTACAAATCCCAAGTTACAGGTTTCTAGGTCACTAAGGATTTCCATTCGTGTGTTAAATATCACTGATGTCATGCTCATCTTTCGATCGTAAGTTGTTTGGACGTTCACTTGATAAAACTTAATCTTCGAATACCCCCATAACTAGAAATCTTTTAGGTTGAGATCAGGAGATCGGGCTGGCCAAGAATCTTGTAATTGACATACTATTTGCTTCGCCAACATGTTATTCCCACTTGCAGGACCGAGATAATATTGACACAACTGCTTTCACACATGATTAGGATCCACCTCACATCGATCGTCAGGTGAAACAGTTTCTAAGAAAAGCATGAGGTGCAAATCAAGTCACTGGTGCCACGTTTTCAAATGCTGGGCCAGAACGATCTCCTAAGAGATTTCTAGTTATCAGATTGGGAATATTCGAAAAACAAGTTTTATCAAGGGAATATCCAAACAAGTAATCGAAAGATGAACATAACAACAGTGATATGTAACACACGAATGGAAATCCTTGGCGAAGTACTGCTGCACACTGTTCTATGCTTGAATTTGAACTTACATTTTATGTAGTATGTTTAGGCAACTTCGGCTAAGACCAAATCGATGATGATGAGAGAGTTAATCGAATGAAGAAAGTGGGAGGAAAGGCCGATGAAACACATGCACACTGATTTTGTCCACCACAAATTCCCACGTGACACAAGCGGGGATTGGAAAAAGAGCGCCAAGAATCAGAGGTAGAACTCTACCACTGAACAACAACATCCCCAGTATTCTTTCAAACTGTTCTGGACATAGATGGACAACATTTGGAGTATATTTTGTAGCCTGAAATGTGTTTGCTACAGACACACACATACTGTACAATTTGTAAAATGTATATGTTCATAAAGTGTTAGTAAAGTGTCCATAAGCTGTAAACATAAATTGAAAAGTATATGTTTATTCAATATTTCCCTTGAACTGTCGCTAAAAACATTTACATAAATGTTCATGTTTCGTCGATTAACCGTTTACTATCTAGAACCGGCCAAACAGCTAAATTTCAATTATATGCTACTTATGATAAACAAAAATGAAATCTTTGCTGATAGAATATCCACTGAGGTTTTATTACGTCATTCTATAGCAAATTCCATGGTCTTTCTAAAAGTGCTAATACTATATTCACACCTGGTGTTCTTCCTATGTTATCCATGGTGTTATGTTGCAACGTTACACAAGATGAGAATTAACTGCTTTTCTGATTTTCATGGGACGTAATAATTTCCTAGTAAATATTTACCCCTGGCGTCATGTGTCTTCTCATCTCTTTTCTTGTATTCATCGTTAATATATAACAAGGAAAGATGAAAATTAACTTAATTTATGAATTTCATATCGGTAATAATATCCTAGAAAATTTTACCATCTGGGGCATGTATCATTTTATCTCTTTTCTTGTATACATCATTAAAATATACCGAGGGAAGATGAAAATTAATTGCTTTTATGATTTTCATGGGGAGTAATAATTTCCTAGGAAATTGTTACCTCCTAGCGACATGTGTCCTCTGATCTCCTTTGTTGAATAACAAAGGCAAGACGAAAATTAACTCCTTTTATGAATTCCATGCGGGTAATAATTTCCTAGGAAATTTCTACCCCCTGGAGGCATATGTCCTGTGATACATTTCTTGTATACATCATTAATATATAACAAGGCAAAATAAAAATTAAAGGTTTTATTGATTTTTATTGCAGGTAATAATTTTCTAGGATTTTTAACCCCTGGCGGCATGTGGCCTTTGATTTTTTTTCTTACATACATCATTAATATATCCCAAGGAAATGTGAAAATTAACTCCTTTTATGATTTTCATAGGGGTAATTGTTTCCCAGGAAATTTTTACTCACTTGTGGCATATGTCCTCTGATCTCTTTTCTTCTATACATCATTAATATATCCCAAGGGAAGTTGAAAATTAACTGCGTTTATGATTTCCATGGGGGTAATAATTTCCTAGGAAACTTTCCCTGGTCATATGTGTCCTTTGATCTCTTTTCACGTATACATCATTAATATATTCCAAGGGAAGATGAAAATTAACTGCTTTTATGATTTTCATGGGGGTAATAATCTCAAGGAATATTTTACCCCCGCGGTGGCATGTGTACGTTGATGGCTTTTCTTGTATACATCATTAATACATCAAAATCAATATAAAAATTAGCTGCTTCTATGACTTTCTTTACGGGAAAGAGAACTTCCTACAAACTTGTTACCACTGACGGCATGTGTAATTTGATCTTCCATTACGCGTCATTAATATATCCCAATGCAAATGAGGATTACCCGCTTTTTTGCTTTTCATCCGGGGTTATAATTTCCTAGGAAAATTTTACCACTCTGGCCGGTTGTGTACTTTGATCTCTTTTCTTGTATACATTACTAATGTATCCCAAGGCAAGGTGAAAATTAAGTGCTTTTATAATTTTCATTTAAGGTAATAATTTCCTAGTTGATTTTTACTCCCTGGCGGCATTTGTGATTGATTTCTTTTCTTGTATAAATTATTAATATATCCCAAGGGAAGATAAAGATTACCTGGTTTTCTGATTATCAAGGGAGGTAATAATTTCCTAGGAATTTTTTAATCTTGGAGGCCTGTGTCGTTTGATTTTTTCTTGTATACATCATTAATATATCCCAAGGAAATGTGAAAATAAACTCCTTTTATGACTTTCATAGGGGTGATAGTTTCCTAGGAAATTTTTACTCGCTTCTGGCATGTGTTCTTTGATCTCTTTTCTTGTTATATCATATATTTTTTCCAAGAGAAGATGAAAATTAACTGCTTTTATGATTTTCATTGGGAGATAATAATATGCTACGAATTTACCCCCCTGGCGGCATGTTTCCTTTGATTTTTATACTTGTATACATCATTAGTATATCCCAAGGAAATATGAGGATTAACTGCTTTTATGATTTTCTTGGGGGTAATAATTGCCTAGATATTTGTTACCCACCTGCGGCATGAGTTTTTTCATCTATTTTTTATACATCATTAACATATCCCAAGGGAAGATGAAAATTAACTGCTTTTTTGATTTCCATAGCGGTAATAATTTCCTAGGAAATTTTTACCCCTCTGGCGACGTGTCCTTTGATCTCTTTACTTGTATTCATTATTAATATATCCCAAATGAAGATGAGGATTAACTGCTTTTATGATTTTCATAGGGGTAATAATTGCCTAGGAAATTTTTACCCCCTTGCGGCGTGTGTCCTTTGATATATTTTCTTTGTAGACCCTTAATATATCCCAAGAGATGATGAGGATTAATTGCTTTTATGATTTCCATGGAAGTGCAATTGCTAGTGAATGGGACATCTCCACTGATTACGAAAAAGTGATAGATATATTTGCTTCATATAGTTCAGTGCTTACGGAAAATCGTATGCTTTAGTGTCACTGATATGTGAAATGTGTCTTGTGAATTGTATAATTATTTCTGTATGCAAAATGGCCGAAAGCTTACAAGCTATAAAAGAAGATGTGGTTTAGAATATAAACGTCATTGACGATGTAATGTTCTCTGACTGGTGAATATTAACGGGGTGGCGCCAGTGTTCATCTATCGACGCCAATTTTGAAATCAGTTTGATTGCGATTGAGGCACGTGAAATATGTATTAGAATGTACGCCAACACTAAAAGTTCGATACATTTTCTTTGAAGTTAATGCTTCATATAATTAGAAGAATGTTAAGTGAGCTTTCAGTTAGCTATATTATCTAAAATGAAGCATTTATTTGTGAGTTAAAAGTAGATAACATAGCTCTTTTACTAACCAATGATCGGAACATAACGCACTGAGGAAGTGTCGTTTTTATCAATTTCAGTGATACAATTAAAGTTTTAATGCATTACCTTATCTATGTCTGTTGTGTAAAAAAATATCATTTCATACGACTGATTTCTACTTATTTTGTATTTTTGCAAAGAGAATTTTGTTAAGAAAGATATTTTTTGACATACTGAGATTTCGGTTAAAACAGTTCCTTAAATACTTGTTTTTCTCTCGCGAAATGTCACATTAGGTTGTTGCGGTCGGTTGATCACGGTAAAGAGGAAGAAGTAAGATAGATGCAAAAGAAGAATAGCAGTGAGAAGACAGCGAAGTCTACGGCGGTCAAGATGACCATCATCACCGAGCATCTCGCAAATCTGTATGCGCTAGATAAGATCTTGTTTTCAAAGCTTACGAGGGGAAAATGCTTAACACGATATGAAAATGGCTTCATTGACCTCACTATCAAGTTTACGGACTCAGAGTGAAGCCAAGCAGTAGAACTTGAGTAAGTCTGCCAAGTTCGAATTGCAAAATATAGGAGTGGTGGAGCCTCATACAAGAAATTAAAAATGCTGCGTACACAGCTGTACCTTGAGGTGTGGTGGAGCCTCATACAAGAAATTAAAAATGCTGCGTACACAGCTGTACCTATAAAAAACTATGAAAATCCTTTACCCTTCATTAGACCATTTAGCAGTTCAGAAGAGGACATTGAGAGTTTAATAGAGAAAACTGCAACATTAGGGTCAACTTAGTATCCAGTAGAACACTTAAACCAAACGAAAACCAAAGCCAAGTAGAAAATGTTTCCAATTGAATATCAAAAAGAGTACTATTCTTACAAGATTTATTCAAATTCTGGAACAATCACACAGCCAAAGATGGACAAAAAAAA
>JAGDQP010052820.1:0-13698 GCA_022664845.1 Lepisma saccharinum | reverse complement strand
TGTTTTCTTGTACCGATTGTACCGGATATGCAAGGTAAATGATTCACCAATTTAAGCGGTACGGTCACCAAAGAGGAATCGCTAGTAGCACTGTTAGTTGGCGCTTCCGTACGCAAAAGTTTATTATTATTAATACTTGGCAAGTCGGTAATAAATGGAAGAGGTTTGCTGGCGTCACTCGCCTGAGGTTCAGGTACTGTAGTGGGATCGGGTAGGGTAGCGGTATGGTCCTTGTTCACAATATTAACTGGCTGAGCTGTTTCCTGGGGGTCCAAAGAATTTTCCCCCGGAATGCTCTGTATACCGGTGGACATTTTTGGTTGATTTGAGGATGTGGTAGAGGTGTAATGGGTGGTTTCAACTATAATTTCAGAATGAGATGCTTTCAGGGGGGCTAAAGAGATTTCCCCCTGATCGCTTACAAGTTTTTTTGAATAGTTGTTGGTTGAGGATGGAATGGGTAAGGTGGGATGGATGGGTAATATGGGTATGGTGGTGCATACATGGCCACTGGACCGTAGTACGTACTGTAAGGTTGTTGAGGATACCGACTTATTGGTGGCCTGAGAGAGGAAACCGAACCTGATGAGGAACTCGTGTAGGACGATCTATCGCTTGAATTGGACAAACCTTGTGAATAGCGCCTATTTTGGTTCCTATAACGAGATCGGGGTTGACGCTTTTGATCATTAGGATTTGATCTAGACCTGTGCATATCGGAAAATTTGACAAAATTTTTGGTATGGGGCGATGGTGATCGATCTGTATAATGTTGAGCACTGTTGTCAGAGCTACCGCTCCTGGCGGGGCAAATACATGCAGGCGATGTTGACCGCGAGGAATTTGGAGTGCAATGGTGGTGATACCTGCACTGAGTGTGAGAACAGAAATTATCTTGGCGACCTGAGTATCTGGGTGATGGAGAGCGCGACTCGGGTCTAGATTGTGTTGTGGTTAAGGCTAACTGTGAGTTAGTTGCGGCATTAAGCTGCGTGTTCAATTTCAATTGTAACTGATCTAATCTATTGGTGATTTCAGTTAACGAATCTGATGGACTGGTGGATGGTAATTTATTGACAGGCTGTTGTTCGTGACTACGCTCACGCACCATACATTCAGCACGTTCTTGTGTTGAAGCATGTTCTATCAATTGATCAAAGGTTGTGATAGGCTGTTGCGCAAAATGATAGATGTGCCGCTCAAGCATTCCGGATATTGCGTTTGTCAAAAAATCTGAAAATTTGAGTGTGGGATCGTATTGATCCGCCAAGTATTTCTTTGCATACAGGTAGTGCGTTAACGGCTCATCCTCGCGTTGCTGTCGCGAACGATACCTAATACTGTTGGAGGTAGGATTTTTATGAGGACCAAATTTCTTGAGAAATTGTATCCTGAGCTCTGACCAAGTTAAGGCACTAAGAGCATCCTTATGGGTTTCGTAAAAAAACAATGGAATATCATGCAAGTAATAAGGGAAAAGTTCCCTTTTCCTAGAGTCATTTCAGTTGCAAATAGTAGCTGTACGCTCAAAATTCCGGAAAAAATCTTCCACAGATTGCGTTTGTGGATCAGAAAATTTGTCAAGAGACAAAGTTGGAGTTGCTAATGGTAACTCTAATGGTGGTGGTGTCTTGGGTTGTTCGCGGTTACGAGACATAATGCATGGAAAAAATTTGTAAAGCAAAAAGTAGATTTTTTTTTAAAAAAAATGGTTGGGTGTACCTACGTTTGTGGTTCAGGCTTTAAGGCTAAACTATGGATTAAAGCAGCATTGAGAAAATATCCAACTGGGACTTATTCGACGGATGGAGCCATGTGACGTCCCCCTTGAGTTTTATTGATTCTCTTTGACGTTCCTACAATGGGTTTTAATTAACAGTAATTTTGGTAGTAATTCTGGTAGTATAGTGTTTTTGGAATAAATTTCAAGGCAGTAATATTTGTGCCAGTTGTCTAACATTTATTTTCAATCTGTCATAAATCAGAGAACAATAGTTGTACGTATACAAAATGAATTATACTCGCGAGAGACCTGCCGTCCCAGAACTTGAGTATCTTCCCAATATGCTGCTTTCCCTATTCCTAAAGTTATGTACATGAAAAATGTGACAAGAGATGAAATTCTACCTTAAATAAAAGAAAGAAAACAAAGTGGCAAATCTGCCTAGGTAATAACTTACGCGACTGATGCCATGGTGTCCAGCAGGGTGTTAGGTGTATGAGCAAGAATGACCCCAACTCCAAAGGAACTACTATTTAAATAGCACTCATCTAGATTTGCACCTCAACATTTTTGCTTAAAGCACCAAAATTAGTCTGTGGCTAAAAACAACACAGATGGCTATTAAAATGCAATTAGTTTTCCTGTGTTGTTTTCGCCCCACTCAGATACTGTATATTGCACACACTTAAAGATTATTGAATGGCCGTAGGATCACAGTTAATCACATAACGACGTTGAAGTCGGCACGTATGCCAATTCTTGTAGTCCTTGTTTGTTCTTTTGCAATAAATCTTGTGGATATTACAATAGTATCCTAGTGGTGAGTATCACTTTTAAACTATAAAAGAATTATGGCAGAACTAATCTAGAAAATGTGATGCTACAATCAATTCATTTGTGTTCATTTTTTATAATTTAATTATCTCCTGTGTAACAAGAAGATTCTTTACTCTACGGAAACTTCTTCCTGTTTCTTTACAAGGTTCCTTGAAGGAGAGGAGATTCGGCAAGATGGCGGCTTAATGGATGGAAGCCGCTGAAATTCGTAGTGATTAATTTACTCTACTTAATTGTGATTTTGGCCTTCATACCTAGAAAATTTAATAAGATTCGTCATATACTGCTTCAATGCTTCATGTAATAGTGTTCCAAGTTTGAAATTGAAAATTAATAGTGAAATATACATCATAATAGTGACTGTGACTAGAGTTAAAGAGTTGAACTGCCGCCTACGGCGGACTGTAACCATAGCAACTAGTAATCAACTGACATTAAAACAGCAATTATAAAGACTGATAGACTGTTAAACTGTCATATATTAAAAATATTATTAAAAACAGCAATTATTTAAACAAAAGTGCCATGGATGGGCGTAATTAATGCCATTTCCGCATTAGTTCTTAGACCAGACCAGAACCTTGAAGGAGAGGTTGCCTGATGCGAGGTAAACTAGCGTCACATGTGACGTCACTGAAGGCCACTTTCTCCCTGTGTGCATACCGTCGAGCTCTACATAAACTATAGTGGAGTAACTACTTAGTGTTGAAAGATAGACGCCAGAGCAAATATTTAAACTCGTTAGTCCACTTCCAGTTTAATCCAATGTGGACCAAATTTTCAGTTCTAACTCAGTTTTATACGCTTGATATCGCTGTGTGGCCCGTTTTTTGATTCAAATCTTAATTCCTTAGTTATTCATGTAAGAGTATACCGCACTCTGCATACAATAGAAAATACTGCAAATAATATTTACGTTTTTTTTGCAAGAATTAAGGCATATAGAAAAAACGGGCCACACAGCGATATCAAGCATAGAAAACTGT
The DNA here is from genome assembly GCA_022664845.1 of Lepisma saccharinum. Taxonomy (NCBI): domain Eukaryota; kingdom Metazoa; phylum Arthropoda; class Insecta; order Zygentoma; family Lepismatidae; genus Lepisma; species Lepisma saccharinum. The sequence goes on along the minus strand of JAGDQP010052820.1, from coordinate 10,152 downwards.
GTTGGAATCGAAAATTTGGTCCATATTGGTTTAGACTGGAAGTGGACAAACGAGATTAAGTTTCCTCCCCGCTCCCTAGCAGCTTCACATATTCATGAAATTTTCAATGGTTGCAGTCAGTCCAGTATCGTATTAATGGAGGTCGATGGTGCATACACATACAAGTAAAAACTAGCCACTTTTGCTTACATACACTCCTTTATAAAAAATAAAGTTAATATTATTGTTGTTTTCCAATGTTAAATATCCCTCACCAAATTGATACATATGCCGTACCCAAATAATAAATGAATATACCTAAATTAATAAAAAGAAAGAATATATTTTTTGACAAACACATAAACGAGAGAAAAGAAATGTTCAAGAAATAATAATCTGCAATCACTCTAACATATGTATGCAATCGTAATATATATTAATGAAGCACTCAGAAGTACCGAATTGACCGCAGCGGGGGTCAGTTCAACATCCTCATTAATAATAATAATAATACACATGATTCCAGAGACTTAATTACTTTTGATTACAAGGGGAAGAGGAGGGATATAAGAGCTGATTACATAATGAAAAAGATTATTTTTTTTTTTTTTTTTTTTTTTTTTTTACAATTCACTGCGGTTATTCCAAGCATGTACCGTTGCCAACGCTGCTCGTGAACCGTCGTCAAACATTGGAAAACTTCTAGACAGCTTATACATGTATTTTTAGAACAGTTTAATGTCACTTTCAAATGAAAAAGCTCCAAAAATATGTTTGAACAGAAAACATAGTTTGTTTTTTTGATTACGTAATATTAGGATACGGGGTCTGATGATTGATTACTTTCTATTACAAAAGAGAAAGAGGGAGGGGGTCTAGAAAGCCAAAATGATGATTAGGTAATATTTGAACAATCCCCGAATACGTCACAATAATTGATATTAATTAGTTCAAATCAGTTAGAAGAACAGAAAAACAAGAGCGAATTTGAATTCCTGCAGACCATCACCCAACGGTGACGGTCCCTGTGCAAAATTTATAAAACTTGGGAAATCATCGGTACCGTAATCATTGTACTGAAAATAAGAGGAAAACCTTGTAATCAAATGACCGTGTGGTCGCTTAACACCTGAAAAGTGACCTTTCGGTCAAGCTATAGAAAAATAAAGTTCAGATTCGTTGACAGGGGCCTCGAAACTAACAGATCATGTTGGTTTCATTCTTTCTCATAATGCCTTATTGACACCGACACAAATACAATAGGGTTTCCCTTACAGGGACTGCTAAAAATGATGAAAGAATGCTTAAAGTTGTGATAAAAAGACAAGTTTCAATAATAATAATAATAATAATAATAACATTGGTTGAATTTGGAAACTTATCTTCTCAAGGAGGATTTTATCAAGGCAAAATGGAATGTAGGGCCAAGCTGTTGAAGTAGACGGCAGGTTCAGTAAAAAAAAAAAAAAAAAAGTCTTTGATTTCAACCTGTAGGAAATGTATCCGGCTTTAATTTCTTCTTCAACTTAGTTTTCAGCAGTTCAGACTGCAGATCGCAACAGCACATAAAGTCCTCGGCATTGTCAAAGAATACACAAACACACATTGAAAACAAAACTACACTCGCAGCACACAATAAAGAAAATAATAAACATACCAATTCACTTTAAAAAACAACCGAAAACAAGCGGACAAAGGAACTACAGCATATTCATCTGGTGCCAACATCCAACTGGCCTTCAGTGACGTCACGCAGCGTTGTTTACTTTCAACAAAGCAACCTGTCTTTCTAGGAACATTGATTTCTTTACAAACAATGGTAGAACAAGCACAATAACTAAGTTAAGTTCGGTAGTCTGAACGCAAGTTAGTTTTACCCGTAAATCTTACCATCGTAAAAGGTTAGTATTAGTAATCTAAACAAGGCAATATGCGCGTTACATACAGAGAAACGAGAAAATCGAAATATAAAAATCTTACAAGCTAATGATAAATATGTTTGCAGCGTTTCGAGGTACTAGGTAATCTATTTATTTCTAAATGTTTCTATGAGTGGATTCATGAGATCCTAGTTAAAAGGTTTTAAACTCAGGAGACGTAGTTCGATATCAGCCGGCAGACTGCTCGTTACGTTGCGTTACAATATTTGTACCCTCTGGCCTGTAATTGAAGATGGCCATGGTAGATCTCATTGTATACGAGATTTCGAAACATATCGACAGTGATGTTTAGCGGAAGTCTTTTTTTTTCGATCTACCTGCACGGCTTGGCAGACATGTTGGAAACACTTCCGGTACGAATAACCCACTCTTAAGTATCTTGAACTATAAGTAACAGCGAGAAGCGCTCAACACGCCAGCTGCAATTTGGTCTTGTGGTCAAGGCGTCGGGAAGCTGATTTACAGGTTCTGTGTTCAAACCCTGGCGTTGACTTTTACATATTTTTTTAAAAACAAAATTTAAGTTTTTTTAATGTAAATACACAAATGGAAATTTAATAAAAGTTAGAATTTATAATTTTAAAAGAGGCCACTAAAAACTAGGATGTACCGTCAAACGGGGCGACTTGAGACAGCTGTTCCTTTTACAATTTACAGTTAGCCACATCGATAACAGATGCAGATATCGCGCGCGATCGTCAGTTGTTGCATTATGGTATGTACGACAAGTATTCTGATGAGTGAAGATTTTGCAAGTCATGTACGTGTATGTGGCTCCTAAAAGTATATCATTGTTGATGTCGGATTTTGTAAGAAAAGTTAATTGTTGAAACCTTCATCTGTGGTATCAATAATTAGTTCCGTCGGAAGATAAATTCTAGGTGTATAAGTTAAACATATATCGTATATAGAGCAAATGAAGAGTTAGTGTTTATATTGTCGTTTTTGCGTGATTGCAAGGCTGGTTTACAGTTTAGGGTGGACCTCAGGAAGCCAAGAAAGGGGCTACTTCTTCATCACATTAAACTGATTCTACTGTAGATTTCCTGAAATTGGTTATATTTGGCGAGAGCACAACAAACCAACGTAGAAGACGAATTGATTGTGTGCCTGTGAAGAGTGTTGGTGAATATTCAGAAATTGCTAATTATCAAGAAGGGAGAAACATGTTGGAAAGTGAGTTTTGGATGAGGGTCTACACCAAAGGTTTGTTCGGGTGGTTTGCTCGTTGTTACACTCTCTGCACTGGAAGTGTAACAGTACAGAACTGTGTTATTTTACGTCACAGTGTCTATTCGTGTAATCCCGTGTAGTTCTCGCTCGAACGGGCTGATAGGCTACTTATTTCATTCTGCTAGCAAGTAACTTCATCTGTAATCCATTCTCTCACACATACACAGAGAACGCAGCAAGCCTCTCAACTGTCTGCACCCACCTACACTCACTGTCGAACCGGGGCAGAAAGTGTTTGCCTTGGATTGTACTACTTGCACACGTGTATTCCATCCGAACGGTTGAAGTTTAACCTGCGCCATCCACTCGAACGCAAAAGTGCGCAGTAGTTCAAGCATGCACACCGCTCGAACAAACTGCAAGATAACACCAACATTGGAATTATGGAAGAAGTCAAAAATGCAGACAAAGTAGGTTCAGTAGAAGAGATCAGGTATTGTTTTCAAACTGGAGAATTTGTATTTGTCAGTTTTGAATCAAAGAACGTCGCTTGCTATTTCTAGCCAGAATATTAACATCGAGGGAGATATTGTTACAGCAAGTTTTGTGAAAGGAAGTGCAAAGATGAAAGCAGTAGACGTATCTTCCTTCCATGTGCAACATATTGTGAGCACGTTGTAACCATCTACTGTTTTAAGGCGCGCTGCTTTGATTTGTTCACGTTTACTTAAAATTATTTTTCTGGTGTGTAAGTACAATAACTTTAATGTACCAAATGCCACATGGTATGTTTACATTATTGAAGTTTTGTACATTAAAACTATTCTCGTAATATTAGAAAAAATATTTAAAAGCCCAATTTCTGTCTCAACTAATCCCAATAGTCACATCGTTTGAGACTAACTAACGAATTACGTTTATGTGTCAAGTCACCCCAGCTAACGGGGTGACATGAGACAATGCGTTTCAATTTATAACCAATGTTTCTGACGAATAAATGTTAATACCATGTATCCAATCATAAATGAGTATTTGCACAAATCCATATCAAATACCATTCGAAAACGAAATATAAAGTGTCAAAACCAGAACAAACATTTAAAATCTGTCTTAAGTCACCAAGTTTGACGGTATAAGCGAGGTGTGCAAGGGAGGGAGGGTGCGTCCGAAGGGAGCTGGGCAGCGTTAGATGCGCGGGGGGGAACACAGTCTCCTTTTTTCAGTGGGCATACTCGAAAGTTCTGCTTACGTAGTTCTGTGCCGTACCGGATGCGTTTCCAAGTGGGCTCTCCCTAGCCCTGCAGATCTAAATCTTGCCTGTTTACCAAACTCGAAAACAGTTGAATCCCATGTAGCGTAATTGATGTTTTTCCAATACATTTAAATGTGACATGTTATTTTCGTGAAATATTGCAATGTGAAATATCAGGAAAATATGTATATATATTTTATTCGACAGTCTTGAGGTATTTCAAAGTGTTCTCAAATTAAGATAGACGTTTGTAATCAATGTTTGTGTTGTTTATCAGTGGCGCTGAAATTTGGACAGTAAGCGAACATGGTTTTTCGTGGCGTGGAAGCGCTGAAATTTGGACAGTAAGGGAACATGGATTTCCGTGGCGTGGAAATAAAACATTGAAAGTACTAATGTATATATTGTGGATACAGGTTGCAGTTTCGTAGTTGTTGGATATTAGAATATTGTATTTTCGCTAGTAATGCCAAGTAGTCTGGAGCTAGCGAAGGCAGGTTAGTTGAAGGTAGGCTTGCTCGACATGGAAGCATTTATGATACAATAAAGCGTAACCTTTTCTAGGTCGAGTGTAGGTTCGTGCGAACCATAAACTGTAAAAATTGCAGAAGAAATATTTGCAACGTATTTTGAATTGTTGAAACGCCGAATAATATGTTTTGAGCAATGAAACTGTGATATGAGAGTGAAAGAGATAAATCTACGAGACTCGTTTCTTTCGCGTTGAGGGTAGGCACATGGAGTGTTTGTTAAACGTATAATGAAAATAAGTAAACCTGACTTAACCTACCCGTCTTTGCTCGCTCAGCGCCACTTATTATGTCCGTGATTTTTGTAGCGAAGTACAGGGCATTCGTAACACGAAATTACACCATTAGTATTCCTGTGCATGTTGCCATATTTCTGTGTATGGATCAGCTCTATTGCGTGTTTAAGGAAGTTTCGAAACACTTTTTGTATTGCTGGTTGTCGTTAGATATTTATACGAGTGCCTTTGTGAATTATTTACAACGAAGTAAGTTGTACTTAAAGCGTTCATATGTCACAAAAGCTAGCTGCGGAGCAATACTGCATTTTTTAAGTATCCACCAACTTCGGAACCGCACCTCTAATTCCTTTAAATGCAGTACTTTTGAAGTTAACCAGTTTTATTCGGAACTACTCAAATTAATACCGAGCGAGGCACAGCGGGTTACATTATGTGCTTGTATTTTTCATAGGACTACCTATATGACAACTTTTATATAACGCCTACAAACACACGTACTTAACTCTTATTTTCACGGTGTACAGTTTTTCTGGAGGCACCAAAAAGTCGTCGTAATTTCAAGTTATTCATGGGCTGTTCTCTAATACTTATTTCACACATACACACGCACAGAAAAATCAGTAAGTCTTAAACTGCAGAGTGACTTAAACTTGATATCAGGCACTCGTATGGTGTTATCGAACAATCAGTGCTGTAATTCTAAGAGGCCGTTCAGATAGATCCCACTTTTCTGAGCGGATTGTTCTCATAAACATTTAGAGAGTGAAGATCGTGTTCATGTGGTACCACCAAAACTTACATTCCTTTCGCGATCAATTGAGGTGTTTTCACTCTTCAGAAGAAGGGAAATGCAAAATCAGGGCAAAGTTTTGTCTGTAAGAGTTCTTCTTCATCAGTCTGTAAATCTTTTGAAAAGTATTCAAATAAAAATGGAAGAATGATTCGTCACAATGGTTGGAACGTAATTTTGTGGGTTCTCATTGATTTTGAATGTGATTATCTTTTACTCACAAGGAAGGGTCACACAAATCCTATTCAGACCTAATACATCGCAAGCAACATAACGAGATATGTAGATTACCAAAATTTAAGGTGCCTTGGTCCAGAGGGAGGGGAGCTAGGGGCTCCGGAACTTTGAATGTCACAAAAATGTATATAAAGGCAATAGTGAGGTTTTATTGGAATATCTTGAAAACGGAAAAAGTAATCAAACTAAAACCTGCACAACATATAACTGACCACAAGTAGTAACAAAATCCATAAGCAGTGTTGCCAACGCAGAACAAAGTTACAATTTTATTAAATAGCATTATATACCAATTAATGCACAGTGGAAAAGTACTGGCAATAGAAAAGAAAATAGTACAAGTTGGTTGCACAGTGTTGCAAACTAAGAAATATATATCACACCAACACAAATATTGCAACAAGAAGTAAAAAGTATACATTTTCAGAAAGCTTATGACATTCTCTAAAACTTTCAAAATAAAGCGGAACTCTTAGTTTAAGCATTAACATGTACATAAGTCGAATTGTAGACACTAATTACAGAAACAAAATAATAATAATAATAATAAAAAAAAATGATTGCTTGTTTTTCTTTCCGAGAACTAAAACTTTAAATTACTACCATACTTACATCGGTTGTAAGAAAAGGACATTTTAATAGCTAATGACTTCTCGAGCACATTTGCTGTTAAAAACATCCATACCCGAGTCCGGATTCTAACCCAGTACCTTGTACACACTGGTATCACGCCTCAGACCACCCGACTACCGTGGTCGGCACTTACATACGGTGTAGTCCTGTAATTAAGATTGTTTTGTTCACTAATTATACAAAGCATCTTTCGATCTCACATCTACGATCATCTTCAGGTATTGGCAACTTTTGTTTAAATCCATGTGTATATGTCCATAGAGAGGAGAGAAATAAAACAAATGTTATATGGGGTCATTACGTCAGCTTACAGTGGGAGGAGGTTCAAGCTTTGCTTATCTTTGTTATGGTATTAGCGATCCGGTATCTGCATAACTTTGACTACTAAGGGAAAGAGACCGTCTAAAATGACTAAAAATGTGTTAACGTAATATTTGAATGACCACTATAAGATCACTATATATCTGTAATGAAAGCTTATTTTGTGTTGCGTGTATGCAGTAAAGGAACATCATCTTTATTAGAGGACTACATCGCATGTAATATTGTAGTATGTTTAGAAAGGGTTGTTGCTTGAGCATTAAGGGTTACGGAGATGCAGTGAATAATAGAAATGGAGCAGATGGCTGCTTTATTCTCTCTCCTCACCCGTAAGCTGTTTTTCCTGGCATCCGGTATTTTTATGAGTGTTGAAGAGTATATATTTAAGAAAGTAAATGCCAAATTTACATGACTTGCCCTTAAACTCAAAACTCAGAGCACTTTTAGACTATTACACTTAACATAGCTGGATCAATTTCAGTGTATATGGAACATTAATCGCACCTTATTTATTGCAAGTGTAAAATCTAGGCACTCCACTAATCAACGACTATCACACGCTGGTACTTGTGTAAATAATAACACTTCACAGGATGTTGTGTATTTATTTATTAGACTCTATCGCCGCTTTAACTCCATCTGCCGGATCACATGACTTACTATGATGCTGAAGTACGGGAGGGATAAAGGGTTTGACACTGCGTTCATTTATTTCGCCTGCTTAGAAATTTACCGTTTGAAATTCATTTCTAAGGCCTATAGGCAACTTTGGCTCAGGCCGTATTTAACCCGAAGGGGTTTTTGTGCTGTACTTATGCCTTGAATAATAAAAGTACATTTACAGTACAAAGTTATTTTTTTTTACTTTTTATTTAATATGTGTGAAAGGACTTCAGATTCTCTTCTTTATTTTGGATTTAATTACCATTATTTTTTATTTTTTTTTCAACGGAGCAGGTTTTTAATTATTATGGTATACCTTACTAGGTTGGATCTACATTTTCACACAGTGGTAGCTGGATATAGTTCTGAATCTCTAGTCTCGTGGATAATAATAATATTATTATAATAATACATTTTATTGTCATTAAGCTATACATAGCAATAAACAAGGTCATGATTAGTAAGAGTATTAGTACTCTTATATGTCAATTAAATAATTCCTCCGACATAACATTAGCTTTACTTCTCTCGCTGATTAAGCTTCGTGCTGCTCCTACAGATTGAAGCCTAGAGAGTTGAAACTTCCAGACAAGAAAGTTCATAACCATTTCAAGAGCTCTATCCGTGCCAGTTTTTCTTCTTTTTTGTTCATTGTTGAAATAGCTTGATTGTTATAGTGAATATCCAAACATACAACAATGAAGGTCTTTGAACAATGGTCGAAAAAGAAAACTTTAAAATAAATCGCCACGGATAAAACTCTTTAAATGGTTATGAACTTCCTTCTGTGAAAGTTTGAACTCTTTAGACTTGAATTTGTAGGAGCAGCATTTGCAATTTCGTGCAACAAAAAATAGTTCTGCAGTCAATCCTTAAAGACTTTGTTTTACACTAACTTCAAGTAAAGGAGACAACTTTGTTCTTCTTAATTTTGTTTAATGTAGGAAGCCCGATTTTTAAATGCGTATTATTTCAATGTCATTTTGAAAGCAGTTGACAAATTCACCCAAATTATTTTTTTTTTCAGCTATGACTTTCGCTGGAGCTATGACATGATAATTTGCAAATTTTTCGGAAATTATAGTATGAAACGGAATTGTTAAATACTTCTTCAAGTGGATGTATGGGAAATGAAGACCAGTTATGGCTTTTCGTGATAGATATGGAGAAAACTACACCATCCAACATCCGATAGATGTAAAAAAAGAGAAGGTTGAAATAGATGATACATCTAACCAGGTAAGGGTAATTTTGACTCAGGTAAGCACTTGAACTGTGGCAACTTTGGTGCGGATCCTTCCAACTTCTGTAACAGCCATTTGAAAAATTGAAGTTTAAAATAGATTTTGCAACACTGATGGTTGAGGTGCTTTGTGTCGGGGACACTCACATCATTTTTCTATTCGATCGAATAATGTTTGTGCGAAGTTGGTTACGTAAAGTTAAAATAGTATGACAAAATAAATAATTTTAGGTAATTTGAAATATTGCATTTTTAAAATTGGTTGGCAAAGGCATCCAAAGTAACTCCATCACCTGTCCCAGTACGTAAATATTAAGTTTGTTGCGTATATATCGAACGGCAGGGGTATGGGTGTGGATTTTAATGACTAAAGGGTGAATCGTGACGGGCCGAAGTTCAAAGTTAATAGACAGGCCCATATAAAAAATAAAGTTTACCTAAGGTATTGAAGCAATTTGGAATATTGATTTTTGTGTTTGGTTGGCGACACTGATAACTGCGGTGCCCGATGTATTTCGATGGCCTGTCCCAGTACTTAATGAATATGTACACAAATTTTGGTGTAAATCAATGGAGTTTCGTGGAAGTATTTTTTTTTTTTTTTTTTCAGAATTTGAAATAGGTTGACAACACTGACAATTGGAGCTTGGGATTCAGTTCACAATCGTGATGTTATGTCTACTAATGTGTATGCCAGGTTTGGTGCGGTTACGTCAAATTGTGTGGAAACAATTGAAAAATTGAATTTCAAAAATTGGGTGACAACACTGAGAACTCGGCGATCCGGAATGCTTGATAACATACCTAGGCATAAGTACGAACATTTAAAAAAAAAAGAAATAATGAAAATCGGTCCAGTAGAAATTACTTTGCGTCTGGACAAAGGTTCTGCGAAAAGAGCTACCTTAAGAAATACTTACGGAAAAAAATTTCGATTCTCTTTTATTCAGAGTTGGTTATTAGGAAAGAAATGCAAATCCTTTCATAATATATCTAGGCGTAAATTACGAAGATTTGAAAAAAAATCACATAAATCGGCCCAGTAGAAATGGCTGGGCGAGTGCCCAAATATTTTATGAAGCTTATATATCTGGTGTAGTAAAAAGTAATCCATTATTTTGCCAATAGATGGCTTCAGTGATCTGTATCTCG
>JAGDQP010052819.1:2005-13698 GCA_022664845.1 Lepisma saccharinum | reverse complement strand
TATTTCGCCTAGGTACATTCCTGTTCAACGCCGCCACCTTCTTCCTTACTTGTTTATCTTCAATTACGTTTGTTTCTTCGACATCGGAATTGAGAAAACAAAAGACGAGAGATTTGTAATTTCATGGTTTCAGAGGAAATGAGCAGTAGGTGGTTTTTGATACAAAAGGAGTGATGTTGAGAAATTACTACAGAAAATTTTATATGGAGGAGTGAATAGAGGATATTAACACTGAAGATCATGAAAAGACAGATGCGGAATGGGTCTAGGAACAATTAGGGAGAGTGAAGATGACAGAACAATGATCAGGAGGAAACAAGGGCACAACAAGAAGTAGGCGGAAGAAAAAGAAACTAAACAAAAAAACTGGTTTGCGATAGAAAGTGGGGGAAGAATTATTACCGATAAATCAAGCAGGTGTTGAGAAAAGTTGGAGTGAAAACATATAGGAAAGGAGGTAATATGGTCTTGGGCTTAGTTAGAAATAAGACAAAAGGTGCTCTAAAGGGAGAAGAAGAAAGAGGAGTGGTTTACAATGTTCCATGTATGAAAGGTGAGGTAGTGTATATAGGAGAGGCTTCAACACTACAATGATGACGTCAAATTAAAAAGAGTCAGAATTATTGTTTACAGACATATACAGAAAGAGGACAAACATATGGATTGGGAAGAGACGGAGATACTAGAACAAGATCCATGTATGTTGGTTAGGAAGTGGAAAGAAACGAAGAGAATCAGGGACATGGAAGACAAAGCGATGAAGTGGAGCGGCGGGATGAGTATAAATGAGCAATGGGAAGATATACTGCAAAGAGACAAACGTGGAACTTTTTCCAGAAATTAGCGACTGTTCTGTAGCCCGTCCGCCCTTTTGTTATTTAATATTATTAAATTATTTTCTAAGCTTTATTTTCATTATTTATTTACTTTTTTATTATTTATTTATTTGTTTGTAATTTACTGATTTTTATTTATTTATTATTTAATTATTTATTTTTACACATTTATTTATATAAAATATTGTTACTGTTTTGATTAAGTTTCTTTGTCGCGTTTTTTCCTGTTATTACTTTACTATAGTGTTCTAGTAGACTAGGGCGTTATGCCTGTGCGCGAAGGTCTGTGATTGGTTAAAATTTGTTTAATTTAAGAAAATAAAAGAATTATCGGACGCGATTGACGAATGGCATAAAGGGATCTCTTGGCCTTTAGGTTCTTTTAATTTGATTTATAACTTAGTTTAGTGCCTTTAGGCAACTTTTGCTCAGGCCTGATGGATGATGATGGGGTGATTGGTGGAATGGAGAAAGTGGGAGGAAACGGGAGAGTGCCGCGAAAACCCACGCATACAGTGTTTTTCCGGCACAAAGCTCACATGGCACGAGCAGGATTTGAACCGACGAAATCAAGTGCTAGAGGGGGTGGTGTCTTTAATGAACTGTTAGTGTTTATTAGTGTGCCTTGATCTTTGGCAATAAATTTATGTGTGATAGCCTTGTCAGCCTGTTTTAATTAAATTAATAAATAGTATCATTGCAGAAACCTCTGCATCAAAAAAGTGATCGCACCTACTATTACCACATACTGTATATTGAAGTCTATATTTCAAATTGTACACTTGGAGACAAGTAACTACAATAGTGCCTTGTAAACAAATATCTGTTTGAGAAATCATTTTGCCTTGTTAGTCTGTAAGTATGTCTACCCTTTGAAAATTAATACAGTTACCTAGTAGAAGTTACGGCAAACGTCTTCATGATTTGAAAGTTTTGGTAATTATTTTCGTTGTGGTTCTACTTCGACCATCCCTCCCTAATTCCCCGTTATCTCTGTATCGTGATCCCATACGTTAGCTTATTATCAAATCGGGATTCTCTTTCGTCGCTGTGTTTATTCAACTGTAACACTAGTCAGTTGTATATGAAATATGTTTTAGTAGCTTTGTGCATTTTGACGATTAACGGAAATGTACGATTTGCTAAAATAAAATCTGATATTTTGATAACACTTTAAAGCTGAATTCTTACTAAAGAAAATTTTATAATGGAATCCCTTCCGATCCCATACATATTCAAATTCTTTCGATGTGATACGTGTTGACACTAGAGGCGAGCCTAGATCTGATCTTACATTATCACTATAAAATGAATTATACTAGCAATCATCCTTGTCGTTAAATTATAAATAAATCAAACACTTTAATCATGTCTTTAATAAAGGATTTGTCAGGGAAACCTAGCGGTTTTTGAAATTATAATTATTATAAGGTTGTAATTTGATGGAAATCATTTTTTACTTGCAGGGAATTAATTACCATTCATTAATTATAATGGAATATAGGATTAAAAAGTCTGTTTAAAAAATGACGTCATCCAAATTACTACAATGATCAAATTACCTCAGAGTTTGTTGGAATAAAGACCTTAGAGGAGTTGCGCAATTTTATTTCCAAATACATAAGTGAAGACAACAAGCTTTAACTTAATATCTAGAGTTCTCTGTCAAAGCTTCAACTTAATATCTAGAGGTCAGTGCAGCTGTTTGAGTCAAGTGGGACAACAGCCAAATCAGAGTATCCTCCTGAAAGTATGTTATCATTTAGCAGTTGCTAAGACTGTTTGGTTCCACCAAAAGGTTGTTTGTTTCCCTCCAAATGCAAACGTTTCCCTCCAAAAGAAAGGTGTATCTTATTAAGAGAAAAATATAAGTGAATTAAGCAGTGCAGAGTCTATACATGTAATATATTTTTTTGGAAAGGCTTCTTTCAGACTTACGCCGTTATTCCATCAAACTCTTCAATTCTTACGAATGAAGTCTTGCAACGTGTCACTGAAATCCTCAAAAGGAAAGGTTTCATGAAGAAATCTAGCACTACACAAGAACTGAAGAACATAATTTGCGAGGAAGAAGCAACAATTCCACGAAATATTGTACAACGTGCTGAGCGGAATTTCAGTGACAGTGTGCAAGAGGGCATTCGTAGGAATTGTGGCTATTTGATAACGTCATTTTAAGAACTTACAGTTTTCTTCATCGAATTTGTCCATTATCATTTAAATTGCAATTAACTCTCTGTAAAAAAAATGGTTTGTATCAAATTACAACCTTGTAATAATATTTAAAAAACCGTCAGGTTTCTCTGCCGAACTCTTTATATCTAAAGTTTGAATTATGAATTTATTTGTGTCCTTTTGCTACCTTCTGCTTAAGTTTTTCAATATCAATTCTAAAATATTCTTTAAACACTACACATGACGTTACTTACTAATTTCTGTAGCATTCCATTATTTCCTTTGCAAGAGGATCTCTGTTGTTAAAGTGTTCCACAGCAAGACCTCTCATTGTAAAATTAGTATCTAATTTTTCTTTCAACCTCTCTAAACTGTATTTAGATTGTCTCAGAAATGCAAGTAGAAAATTGTCGCCTGTTAAACGAAAAATACATAATTAGTTCTATGTGAAAAGTTGAAAGTTACAGCTGGAGATCGTTACATTGTAAGTGCTACCAACATATTGAATGCATCTATTATTTAAATCTGGATTAAGAAAAAAATACATTAAAGTTCTATGAGTTAATGATTGAATAGAAATTATAATGAGCTCTATCCTTTCCCTGGGTTTTACTTGCAACTAAAGATAATTGCTAAGTAGATTTTTTTTCATTATGATTTATATTTTCAATGACTTATTAAAACAAGCAGAGAACACAAGGCAGTTACCGTCGAAATTAAAAACTTTCTTAATATGTTGATAAGAATTTCTATCAATTTTACAGGGCAAATTTCTTTGTTGCTTAAATAGGCTTGTATGCACATTTAGGAGAGTTTTCGGCGTATTTTCATCCACCGAGTAAACATTTAGAGATAGAAGAAATTGTTCTTGGATTTAGAAAGTCATACGAGGCAAATAATTTTACCTCAGATAAACAGCAAACCGATACTTTGCTTAATTCGTTCTTTTTTGAATAGTATAGAAGTCGTGGTGTGCTTATGTAGCGTTGAAGACATCTAATGAATGCAAAAGGCAATTTCCTAATCCACGAAAATATTAACCCAATTTAGAAAACTTCGCGTGAGATGCTCTTATGTTCCCATGATATAATCGTTTTGTAAAATAAATGCATTATCCATTGTACATATTTAAATCTAAACTTAATTTTTATTTACTTTCGTTTCTTCGACATTTCATATTTAAAAGACAGGTGAGGTACAAAAATGATGAAGAAAGAAAGGAAACCAAAGACAAGCACAAAAACTGCTAAATTTCTAATATTGTACCATCTTGTTGCGTATGTGGAACTGTAGTTTCGAGTTAAATTGGAAGTGTGGGAGATTTACCAAAAATAAACTTTTCTAACATTGTTTGAAATGCGTAAAACACCTCAAAATAGGGTGATTAAAGTTGGTTTTCATGGACTTAACAATTTTCTACAAGATTGACTATTAGAACAGTATTGAAATGTATTCTTAAGTGCAACTCTGATTCAATCCAAAACTAAAAATAGTACATTCATTTCAATTGACCTCTAAGAGCACCTTCACTTTTATTTTGATGTTATACCTGTTTGCTTCATGGCACTGCTGCTATTACAATGATTGATTGCGCAAGAAATATGATCTGTTGAACATCACAGGCTACATCTATCACTCATTCACTTATGTCTTTAAAATCCTCACTTTCATGTTGAAGGGAAGTACACGTTAAGCCATGTTTTCATTCATACTACCATTATTGTACGTATTTTACTGAAACAAAAATGGGTAAAAACGTATGTTAAGAAGAATGGTTCCCGATGTATCAGTTTTCCATTGGAGATTCTGCGACAACGTTAGAAATTAAACAGACACATAAATTATCTAAAATGATTTTTATGTTCTCTTTATCAAAGTGAAGCCAAGATATTTATTTTATAACGTTTACGTGAAAGAACAAATTTCGCTAATTAGCACCCTAACTAACTAACTAACTACCCGACAAAAATTATAATTTTACGCGGTAGACTTTAAACTGTCACCTGCAAAGATGTAAGAAAGTTCTCTTTCTTTCGATGTACGATGTTCTGTATAAAATTAATACATTTAAAAGCATATTATCACGTACTCCAAAGAATTTTATACTTCTAAAGTAATATTAATAATAAACTAACCGTGATATCTAAGGAAAACCAACAGTCCCACCTCGTAATCCAGAAACACTTACCACAATACAATAGGTTAGGTATGACAGAGACGATACATTTTAGTGTGTGGCTATATTTGTAGGCGTGAACAGTCGGTCCAGTCTGAAAGTAGCCAAAATACACGTTAGTACAGTAGTTACCAGAACATCTACATCTCATTTTTATTTATAACGAAAGTTGTGACGTACAGCGCAGCTAGATTGGTGGCATGCTGCATGGAAATACTCTGTACCCTTCTAATGCTGCACTTCATGATCTTATCCTTGGTGCACTGCAAGACGTAACGTGTGATGGCTCTTTTTAGAACAAAATCACAAAAGCAAATGTTTACAATATACAGTGTAAATGCCCATCGTCTATATCTTGAGCTTCGTTAGTAATTTACCATTTTGTGAATGTCCTTCGTCCAAAGAGCCCAATAAATTAAAAAAAAATAACAAACTGATCTTCCTATGTATGAATATCAACTTCTTCTTGGTGGAAAACACATTTAAGTCTTTTCAGACAGGTTCACTTCAATTCGTTGTCACTAAAGATGGTTAACATAAGTTATTAGACAGGATAACTAAATAGTACTCAAGTTTATTTTTAAAAAAAATAATAAGTTTCAATTACTTATGTTATCAGGTAGATGTGGCTGCTTTTTAAGCCATTCTTTGATGTAAATTAGATCCTTTTCTACCTGTTCGGCATTCTCTCCATGTTCCTTAAATAGATATTCTACCATCTCCTTTGCTAATGGTTCGAAGTACATGCTCATATTTTCAGCTTTTTGTCCTTCCTAGAATAAAATGAAAATATGGTTACTAATACTATGAAAATATCGATCCTTCCGCATATTATAATAGTCAAGGTAGATATTTATATCAAGTGATGAAACACTCTGTAAAACTACAATGAAGTGCCAAAACTCTTGTGATAGCTGCATGGAACTAGTTCACGGCGCAATAACATTGCAGCAAATCGGTCGAACGGCTCGAAGTAAAACGTTGGAACTGACAAATAATTCGGAATTCAGGATAAACGAGTTCTGCAAAAACAAATTTTTAGTGTATTTATTTTGAAAAGGAACAAGTAACAAACATTTCTATGAACTTAAACATATTAATTGTGAAATTATTAGCTTGTTTACGCCTTACAATTAGCGATGAAATGTTGCCCATTCCTACTTTAGTATGACACGAACAAAACTTTTGAGAACCATTGGTCTATAGTGAGGTAAATTAAGTGGATTAATGAGATCTCCCCGGTACAAAATAAATGCTGTTGATAATGTCAAAACTAGCTTGCCTGGTATAAAATCAAATAACATGTCTAAGTATCATATAAAAATAATTAACACTAAGCGCAAGGAATGTACTTCAAAGCACATCAAAACAAAGGTAACTTAAAGTGTGGAATAGGTAGATTATAAACATGTGAAGAACACATAGACAAACACACATTTCGGACCAACCATAGAGCAAGCGAAGGCAGAGTGGTCCGAAATTGGAGCAAAGTTGGAGTTAATGTTCAAGCTGTTGGATCCTGGTCTCTATTAGTTATGTTTGGAGTAGTAATTCTTTCATGGACATTGGACAGTTACTGGAGCAGTTGCAGTTTCGGCGTTGGTGGAAGGAGCTGGGAGTGAGTGAAGTATTCCAAAATTTTAGAAATTGGATGAATTATTGGATTAATTTGAAATTTTGAATTTTGCGCAATGTAACAGTGTTTGTGAACTGACTCGTATTTCAACTTGGCTTTATGATTTTGTCTTTTCATTTTCGTTAAGGTCAGGTTAAAGAATCCAGTGGTAGTTGAGGTTTTTTTGAATTTGTTTCGACTTTGAAGGACCTTATTAAAAGATAATTAAGGATACTTTTGCACTAATACTAAAATTGTAAATGAATAGCTAATTGTTTTAAGTAAACAACGTGTCTGACCGGGAATAATTTAAAGGGCGTGAAATCTAAATTTTGAGTTGTTCTCTCTCTAACGTGAAATTGTACAGAAGGTTGTCTTTAGTATTTGACCGTTCAAAAACCGCTAAGGCTATAATTTTTTGTGCTACTTTGATTGAGAAGAATATTAATTAATCAGAAATAAGAATTGCTTAAATTTAGAATTTAATTTAAAATTAGTTAACTTGGAGGATTTCGGGAATTTGTATTTAATTTTTAATCCCTCTAAACGTAAATTATTTAGCGTGACTTCGGGGAACTTGAGCATACCAATTTCTGAATTGATATGAGTGGAGCAAGTTGCGAAAACATACTCGTGTCCCAGAAAATACATTTTCTTATTCAACTTGTTAAAATTTTGAGATGAGATTCGATGAAAATTAGCTATTGGTGGCTGTTAATGAATTAATCTTTGTTTATTGTTATTATTTATTATCAACAATGGTGCGAACTTGCGTACTTTGTAATTGTTGTTGATTACTAAGCATTTGTTCCAAACATTAGAAATATTTATACCTGGAAAGACTTATGTTTCACAAATTACGTTTATTGTGTTGGGGAAATCTGGAACGTTTTGTGCAATATATAGAATGCATCAAAACCAGGCTTTTTCATTGAAATTCTACTTATTACCGGTTATTAATAGTCATTTTCTACAACCATACTGCCGATTAGTGCATCTTGTTTTCCTCGATATATACTTTTTGTTTGTTTCCTGCGTGTGCCCAATTAAATAACCGGAATACATGCCGATGTTACTAGGTGGCATCTGTGCATTTGCCTGGTGTGACTGAGGGGAAACGATGGAAAACCTCAGTCAGGATGGTCGGCCGCAGGAATCGGACCCACGACCTCCCGAATGCTAATCCAACTCTCTTCCACTGATCTACGGCGGCTCGGTGTCTTCCTATTAACCACCTAACAACATAATAATCATATCCGTGTCATACAACGCTTCACAAATCATTGTTTATCAATGGCCCAAGGCTTGGATTATAATTTTTTAATCTTCGAAAAATAATTTCTTAAAACCGGCAAAATATTTTTTTTTTAGTTTTTAAAAATATATTTTCTCCATTACTATGAAACTGCCAGGCCTATGCTAGGTAAAACGTAAAAAATACAACAAATTTACTTAAATGATTTTACAACTATGTATTTCTCTAAGATCGGCACAGTCTGTCTTCCCTGTTTATATTTTTAACAGCAGAAAAAATATATTTTGCACCCTTGTATGAAGTATACAAAAGAGTTCATGAGAGCGTTCTGTCCCTTTTCTGTACCAAAATCTGTAATTCTAGCAGACCTAACTATGTATGCCATGAAAACCAATCTAAGTTTAACTTTTATTTAGTGAATTAAGTGTCTAAGATTCAGATTTACAATCAAGAAAGTAAAACTTCTGCCACCCACTTTATCCCCACCTCCAAATGCTTGAATACACACCTCGACTTCAAACATCATGATTCAAAATTCATCAAACTGCAGGAAAACTATTTACAGCTCCCAAATTTCAAATTTATTTACCCTCAAATCCTTCCCAAACTGAAAATCCTTGCAGATTTCCAGACAAATATGTTAGCAATATCCATAAAAATCAGTTCTATGTTAGTGTTAACTTACCCGCTTTTGACAAGCTCGACAAAAGATAATTTTGCTATCGCTTGTAAATGTCAGATCGCGCTCGATCCATTAATGAATCAGAGAAAATTTTGCAGCTTTAATCTTCAGCATATTTCAAAAATCACAAAGTAAATGACATATTGTATGAATAATACGACCAGTCACAAGCGATTGATGTCCTTTTTAGCTGTACCACACTCACGCAGATGTCAACAAAAAATCATGGACAAACTGTTCCAGTGTTGCCAACAAATATTTGTTCCTGTTAAACCAACAACAAAAGCTGTTAGATCCACCAAAAAACCAAACCCATTCTATATTTCAGTTTTAGAACATAAAAGAATGTAAAAATTTTATTCAATTGGATTGGTCACATTTTCCCATAACTTTAGATTAATGAAAACCAAATTTGGCAATTAGATTTTTAGTTATTCCCAATTCTTTGGTTAATTTGATTATACTTTCTTTTGCTACGTGCAAATGCTGTTCTGGTGCAGTAAAGACCCCTAAAAGAATTCAAAACGAAAATATTTAAGAAATAAAATAAGTTATTATCAGCCCTAGTACTGTCGTCAAAAAATCCTTCACCCATCAAACTAAAATTGTTCCAATCCTCGAAGTTCAAAACTCGTCAATTTGGCAATACTGAACTGTTAACTTTAGACCAAAGAAATATAAATTAGCAGGTAAGACCATTCCAAGTTACTTAATCATTTTCCCTGAGTGATGGTTGATGTGACATCGCTTGGAAGATATTGTACCTTGAAAGAAGCTAAGTATAAGCACGATGCTTATATTAGACGCTATCGTTGTTCTCTCTTTAAAATTGCGTTGGATTTTTTCTAGACTTCCAAATTATTAAATATTTGACTTTTTATCCGAAAATAATTGCTTATGGACAAAAAGCCAAAAATAATTGCTTATGGCAGAAAAGCCCAAAATATTTTTTTCTTTTTTTTAAATTTTTAACGGTTATATTTTTTATAATTTCTATAAAATTTTGGTAGAACGCTCTAAGGGTACCAAAACCAAAAGAAACAGCGAAAGAACGAAAATATAAAGCAGCAAACATTTTTTTTTTTAATTACAAATCCGAGAATTTGATCACTTTCGTAAAGGAATATTAAACATATGCAAATGGTGCGAGGGGGTTGCTGAAATGTCGGATCGTAATCCAGATTATGACTGTGCCAAATGATAGAACATACCATCCTTTCTTGGCAGCTAAAATACTAGCTGCAACCTCATCAGGTTATAAACAAATCGAAATATAATGCATGACAAACTTAATTGGAAAATGTGTATTTGATGGGAAATATAATTAGGAAATATGGATGTGTGGAAGTCACGTTAGTGTAAATGAAAGTCATCAAACAAGTGATCAAGGCATAAAACCAAATGACAAAAGGCTCATTGGATAAGTGCCGCACATTCACATGTATATCTTGAATACAGTTCATTATCAACATTAAAAATAATTTGTTCAGGGGAGGGGAGGGCTCAAACTCATCGACATCAACAGAAAAGCTGGTTTTTCTTCAAGCATATACTAATCTTTGAATAATATCGCTCTTCATTGATTATGGACTAACGCATCCAATGTGGATTAGCATCAGACCAATATCGATGATTTTCCTTATTAGCTTCGCCATTCACATAAACATTGCGTTCGTCTGCAAAACCTATCTGGTGTTTTTTAAACTGGTTGATTGGTCTACTCTGCAAATTACACCGTATAACGGACGATCAAGGTCGTCTTCAGTCAGATGCTGCAATCTTTGCAACTTGTACCAGTGCCGGGTTTTTGTTTTCCCATTGTTGTTATGGAGGTAGGACTCATGCCATTTTCCATGGACAGATAGAGTGTAGTTTTCTCTGTTTTTGTTAAAGAATTGAATACTGCTGTTGTTGTTGCTTCGTTCAAAGCCGTTTTAGGTCTACCCGTCCGGAGCCTGTCTTCAACAGTTCCTGTCTCCCTGATGCATTTGGACAGGAGGATAGTAACTTTGTTGGGTGAGATATTATTCATTTTAGGATGGCGATGGTTGAAATCACCTGCGATGGCGCACACTTTGTTCACCCGACATCAGAACAATATCAGATGTGTTTAGCTTTCGTGAGGAACCTGAAACGAACAATAACGGAAAATCGATTACAAATCTCACAGACAGTTAGAGATAGACAAAACCCAACTACAGCTATGAATTTCTGAGAAACTTTTTAGTGCTAGTTGATATGTCAAACACATCCCTTCCTATTTGAAATTTTCAAGTTGAATCCAGGATAGCGGATTTCAAGATGGCCGCTGGCAATGCAGTATGGTTCGTGTCATTTTTCCCTTCGGCTATAACATGTTCAGGGACATCTCATTCCTGTCTGTCTCGATTTATTATTTTATCCGACTGTCCTAACAAGATTTATGGTCTCTCCCTGTGCAGTACTTTGCAATATTTATCACGAGTCTAACAGACAGTTGTAGCAGCTAATATTTTAGCTGTTACAGTAAGCATGTTATGCCCTTTCATTTGGCATATCCTTCATCCCCATATCGACTGGACAGTTCACCACCCTCCCATGTTACTTAAAAATAGGCAAATATAAGCATTTAATCATTTTTATTCGCTTCACCCATTGTCACGTATCCGTGTGTATGTGTGGGAGGTGGGGTGTGTGTGTATATATATATTAGACAGGAAGAAAAGCGATTTGCTATTTCTGGTTTACCTTACATAAAAAATAATTCCATAGTCGTGTTTCTCATAACGAGATTTTTCTAAACAAATTTTGCTGATACAAACAAACAGTTGCCTACCTAGTCACAACTTTGATATTTAATCTTGTAACTGATTTTTTGTTTATCTTATCAAGGAAGAATAAAGGTCGTTTGGCTTTAGTGTGGTAGGAGTAAGTACAATGTGCACTTCACAACGAATAACATCATATATATATAT
>JAGDQP010052817.1:0-13699 GCA_022664845.1 Lepisma saccharinum | reverse complement strand
TTCAGGAGCTACACGGATGAGGATTGCAGCAGACCGAGATATGCGGACGTTATCTTCCGATAATGAAACCAGTTTGGGCAACTTGCCTCGGGCAAGCTCAATCTGTTCCTCAGTTGGGACTAAGTTTTGCGAACGCACTCTTCTGTAAAAATATACTTCCTCAGTTGGGAAAATTTCATAGTACTTCCTCAGTTAGGACTTCCTCAGTTGGGACAACACCTGTATTTCACAGTAATTTGTAAGTACTGGAGAGCTATCTTCTTAAATTTTTTATAATGCTATTAGATTTTGAAATATTTTGAAAAATATTTTTAAAAAGTGGAGAGGAGGTAACGAGGTCCCTTAACGTTCCTGGTTATCATTTTCTGTGGCATCTCTGAAGTTCGTTCTTTCTGCGATGTATAATATGTAGAGCATATAATAACAGAACATTTACATATTCAGCTTAAGGAGTAAAAGAGAAACAGATTTTCACAAAAGATTTAAACAAATTTAAAAAATCCACAGATAATTGACAACTAGAAACTTAGTCATAGAAAAGAAGTGGATTAATAGTAATTTACCTTCCATTTTGATCCCTTATAAGACAAGTGTTACTCCGCTTCGAGAAATATCTAAATACTTGCAATTAGGTTAATCTTTACAATTCCATGGAAACTAGATGGCATTGATTAAGTTTAGTCCTTCAATTTTCGTACAAGATTTATAAAATAGCAAAGCACGTTTACAAGAGCCTAGAAACTAAAAGACGTTACAATCCTAGCTTATAATCGCAGGCTTGCAGCAATCTTGTCTAGTGCAAACTAGCCACTTTGATTCAACTTTGAATTCAACTTTATTTAGGTTTACAGCCTTGCCAGAGAAGCTTGATGAAATTTTTTACACTTATATGAAAATCAAGCTTCTCCTAAGCTTACTTGGTGTGTGGAATAGTAGCTAAAAGTACAGTGTGATTGAAAAATGCCAGGTCGACCGGGTATCATGCGGTCTAGGGCGTTAGGCCAGCAACTCGAAATCGCGCGTTCGAATCCCGCGAGGGGGCATGAATGTTTGTGGATTTTAACTAAATGCAAAGGGCCAAGTCGTGACGGACCGAAGTCAAAAGTTACTAGATTGGTCCATATACTGTAGAATAAAGTTTACCAATTTTTTTTTATGAAAAGTAAAAGTACAAGTTTGGTTTTTCAGAAACCGATTAGAAAAGGAAATATCGTAGTAGACCAATGCGAAATGATGTCGAATTGCTACATATTTGAGAACATGGTAAAAGTTGACACCATCTTGAAGTAGGCTATATTAGAAGGAGCTATTTTTATTACAAATACCAAATTTATAATGTGAGATGTCAATCAATCTAATCAGAAAACCACTCGGTGCGTTACATTTGACCTACATGTTCCCGTGTCGGATTATATTCACTGAAAGTTTGCAGTGCATTGGAACATGTTGAGTTCAGTTTCCCGAGCAGTACCTTTCCGTGCTAATAACTCGGACACCTTAACAGGCAAGTCAAATATGATACTTGGACTGAATTTCTGGGAACATTCTCGTGTGGAGGGTTTATTATGTTACACGGCCCACTCATGTAGTGGATTTCAAGATGGCGGCCACGTTGCTCGTGTACTCCAAAATGGAGCCTCTGCCCACCATTCATGCGCTACGATTTTTCATTTGCTTATCGGTTTGTGAAAACAAGGTTGTACTGGCATTTTCGAATCACCCTGCAGTTGAGTTTAACGTATACAATGTTATCTTATAAACGTTTGATTCTACAATTCAGCAGGGTGCCAGTTTACCGCCTTCTTCTGTACATATTAAATGTGATCGTACATCGATCGAATTCCACCCAAGAAACAGAAAAGTCCATATCTACAAACTCTTGCGTATGACAAGTTCTTACCTGAAGATAATATTTGCTAAGAAATATAGAAATGTTGTAAAGGAAATTAAGATTTCTAGCTAATCCGTTTCTCTCCTGGAACTGTAGTGTGTTTGTTCTTCAGACGAACGTAGCCATCAGAAGATCTTCTGATTCTACTCATGAAGTACGAACACTTTACTGATGTACCCTATTCCCCCATTCGAAACGAAGAAGAGTCTTTACACAGAAATAAAAATATTGGTTTTAGGTCAAGAGATTTCTTTTTCATCTTCTCTCTTTAGCCATGACAAATTCAGATACCTTTTATTGCTCTATTTTTATAAGCATAATATCTACCAATTTCTAGAATTCCCTTGATTACCCAGTTTTTGTCACGTGTAAATAACCGATAGCTATTCACTGGAACCATTTTTCCTATATCTGCTTTCATTTAGTACAAGTATTTGTATAAGCACTTGGAGAAGAGACTGCTGCATGAAAGACGTATTATGGAGAGCTGAGGAACTAACAAAACATGGAGTTTAAAGAAACTGTTGACACAATGAATGAACTGAACATGTGGATATAATTTTTCTATAATACACAACACCTGTTACAATTCCGTAGGACAGTTTCGATTTCTATTTAGATCGATATTTTCGTCTGTCTGATGAAATGATAAATAGAGATTAGGTAAAATTCCATATTTATTCCCCTCCATGCAATGAAATTACTATTGAATCGTTATTATTGACTGAGACTTTTTTGCAAGAATATTGGATGAAAATAATTAATTAATTTTACAGGGTGTTTCAGAAGTAATGGTCACAAATTGAGGGGTGATTTCTTTCGACTGAAACAAGAAAAATGTTCCTTTGAGGAAATTAAACAGCATGCATAGTGTTGTAACCAGAGAAAACATCGTGAGGCATCGTCACAATTAATTATCTATACAAATAATAATGCACGACGTATCGGATTTAAAAAATCACAATACCCAATACAACTTTTTCAGTGAAGTTTGTAATTCAAAGTCTCAGCTTAGAGGTGATTTATTTGTATATACCGGGTGGTTAGAATTAAAGTGCCGCTATTCACGGCGGTCCAGCGCGGGCTGTAATTAACATATTACATTGAAATTCGGTAAATATGCTAATGAGACCATGCGGAAGCGAGTTACGATGGAAAAAATATTAGTTCCAATTTCCGCCACCAGGGGAAAATATGGCGCTGTACAGGTAAGAAGCAGTGGAAATGTTACAGAATGTATGGATAAGACGATTATCTAGGACGAAGAGGTCAAACATGTGAAATAAATGTAATGCAAACAAGGTGAAGGGCAGCTGATAGTAACAAATGGTGCAAAGGGAACAACTTTAGGAACAATGTGAGGGGAACAAAAGCTGACACTTGATTGCCAGTGAATGGTAAGAAAATGTGCAATGGGAATAACTTTATTAACATTTGCGGTTACAGTGAACAATTTACATAACATGCTCCATATGTCCACCAGAAACATAGACGACATGTTGCATCCGCACAATGGCGTGCGCAACAGTTGCTCGAAGCATTTCCGGCGGAATTGTTGCTAATGTCGTCTTATGCAGTCCTTGAGATCAGCCAGCTACTAGATTTAGATTTCACATGGATTTAGATCGGGGCATCTTGCTGGCCACGCATCTGGAAAACCTCGGGAGATGATGCGATCCGCAGTGAAGGTTTCACAAAGCAGATCTTTCACGTGGCGACCGATGTGCGATGTTGCCCCGTCTTGCATGCACACTAGTATCCAAACAGTTTCGTTCCTGTCACGTAGGCATCACATGTCGCACTAAAATGTCCCTATAACGTGCCGATGTCACGGTACAGGTGACGAATCCTTGGGGTGTCATCTCCTCAAAGAAAAACGGGCCAATAATGAACGTTCCTGTGAATCCACACCACACAGTCACTTACGCAGAGTGTAATGGCTGTTCCTGCACAACATGCGGATTATCCGAGCCCCATACCCGACAGCTGTGAGTTTTCACTGCACCCTCTAGTGTAAAATGCGCCTCATCAGTCCACAGGATAACCCACGGCCACATGTCATCCACTTCCATCCGTGCCAAAAACCGAAGGGCAAACGCAAGGCGTTGCTGCGGATCTTGGAGTTTCAGTTGCTGTACAGTGTGAATCTTGTAAGGATACCAGTGTAAAATGGTCCTAAGAACTTTCCTCACTGTTGACCATGGGATGGTCAATTCCCGTGACACTGCCCAAGCACTGGTAGCGGAATATGGAGCACGTAAAAGGTGGTCCACAACAGCCAAAATAATCTCTTCAACAACCACCGTTGGAATGGGTCCTCATCCTCTTCCTGGAGCCACATTCAAATCACCCGTTGTCTCGAATTTCAGTACCATCTTCTTTAAGTCATTTCTTGATATCGATCCTCTTCTAATTCCTTTCAGACGCCGATATTCAAAGCTGCACTTTAATTGTTCCCGTTCTGATAGACCAATTTTACTAACAGCGCTCGGTCTCTCTTATCAATAGCCATGCTGCTCCTCGCGCGATAGTGTGTATGAAGTGTGAGGTCGCGTGCGTTACGACCTGTACAGCGCCACATTTTCCCCTGGTGGTGGAAATTGGAACTAATATTTTTTTTCAGCGTAACTCGCTTCCGCATGGTCTCATTAGCATATTTACCGAATTTCAATGTAATACGTTGATTACAGCCAGCGCTGGACCACCGTGAATAGCGGCACTTTAATTCAACCACCCGGTACTTAGATGTTATTACCGTCTTTGTTCACAAGAACCATATTTGAGGTAAAAATTGAAATTAACACAGCAAAGTTTCAGCCTCCGTGACCGAGACTCGAAGCCAGATTTTTCTTTGTAACTTTCAATGTTTACCTCACACAATGTTCTTGTGAAACAAAAGCACTAATAACAGATATTCTTTCGAACTGCACCTTTGCAGAACAAATTCCTGATTTTTTTTTTTCGAAACATGAAGTGCTTTGACTTCATAACAAGCTACTAAGGGCTGGAAGACTTTCAGGTTGTGAGGAATATTCTATATATACAGAGAATTCAGCGTTCCGTGGTGGTGTAATGGATAGGATAATCGACAAGGAATTGGAGAGATCCGTGTTCGAGTCCCGGTTACGGTGTTGGTCATATTTGTGTTAATTTCAAGATTTATATGATTGTCTATTGAACAATGTTAATTTCTTGACAACGAAATGTTTATATAGGAAATCACCCCACCTTTGTGTAACATTCCTTCAATCACAATTATGACTGAAATACATGAATTTAATACTGCTCCCATTGTAATTTACTACAATGACACGTTTTTTTTTAGATTAAACGTCATTTGTGACGTTGCCGTGCTAAGTTTTGGTGTCTCTAGCTTTGAAAATACCATATTTTTTTAATTTCTTCAATAAACTTTTTTTTCCTGATTTGCTTTTGAAAAATGCGCTCCTTAACTAACTATCATCAATTTTGATATAACCCTTAACTAATGTGGTGCGGATCAAAATGACCCAGCATTCAAACACTTCGTTCTGTGGTTTACATTTCTCACGCTAGATGACTCTAGTTCCTAGTCTAGATCCCAATATTCACTCGAAGTCAGTTTTTACCCGGTTTCAACGTTTCATTATTTTGTTTTTACAAATCTCGGGGTAATTTAGACCCACACCCAGAGGCGGCGTTTGGGGGTGGCAACCGCCCCAGGCCCCGCGTTACGAGTTGATATTTTTCTTACTCAATGATATAAAAGTTGATTTGTAAAAAAAAATGTTTACAAATAAACTAGTTTGTATAGTTTCCATGCGAAATGTAATGTGAAATGGAAATGAATAAAGAAGCACTTGTAATTAGCAATGCAGTTTTTAAAATATATTGGACTTTCTTTAAATAAATTATGTTGGATTTTTTTCTATAAGAAACCGTTGTTCATTAAAAAAGAGAATATTTAGTAACAAATTTAGGGTTAGGAATGAAAGGAAGAAGTGAGAGGAAGCATTTAGGGGAAAGTTGCTTACTGCTTTATCGGCTTGAGATGTAACATTTCGGCGCTCAGCGATTTTTACTTGTACTTTGGCCCCGCGGGGTCATTATTGCCCTAGGCCCCGCGCTCACCTAACGCCGCCTCTGCCCACAACGCACTAGTTACGTTACAGTTTCTGGCATTGAGTTTTTGCATGGATGAAATATCCAATCTGTTTACAATTCCCTTAGATAGTCGTACTGTGTGTTCACTTCCATTAACATATCGTGTATTTTTAATATTGTATAGAATAGACTCTATGCTAACACATGAAAATAAAATATACAAATAATAAATTTGCAATTGCTGTCAAAGCATAAAAATACAACAATATTTCTTTTCCGCTTTTCTTCAGCTTATAACTTGACGTTTATTATAACATTTGATGTTAAAATGATTAGAAACAAATAAAATTGCAGTAAATAAAATACTGATAATTTATATTTAATCCAAGGTGCTGAAAATATTTTTTTCCGGAGGGTAAATTTGACACGTACCACACTAATTACGTGAGTATATTCCATCACACTACTTGAGAGTTAACATTGCAGAGAGCTTGAATATAAAAGGCGTGCTAAAAATTACAGTGCATCAAAACTGTCTGAAAGCAGAGGCGTAACTATATTTATTCACACACACACCGCAAGAGAATGCTCAAGACCGGAGGTCGATTCGGCCCATTGAGTGGCTAGAGTGAAGTAAACTCTTTTAAGGGTCGGGAACCATTGCAACGGAGGGAACCCCACGCATTGCGAGGTTTTGAGGCATAGTAGTTAAGCCCCTGTCTGAAAGTATCGCTTAACCTTGGCAAGCTATTCTCTATAGCAAGTGCTCTACATGGGTTTCATTCAAGCCTGTTTTAATACTATTCTTTTTAGGTCTATTGATAAAGAATTTCCACAGAATATGTCATGCGACTTGTTTTCCTGACTTCAGAATAACACATTAAACTTGCAGCGAGTTTACAACAATATTGGCATTGCAAGTCTTAAATCGTGCAGCAAGTTTGGCATTGCAAGACTGTAAACTTGCTAATTGACCAATTCCAAATTTGCTACAAATTTCTCGGGACAAACTTGCGACAAAGCTTGTTTTTAAAAATGTTGGTAGACCAACATCGATCCTGTAACGAGAAAAGATTTCAGTCTGGAATGGAATTCGAACTCAAGACCTTCAGATTTGTCTGTTGTCCGCAATTCAACCGAATATTACACGGCTTCTTCTGCTGAACGAAGTACATTTTGCTAGTCCTTTTATGTTAGGAAAACAGTTTCTGGAATAAAGGCATTTATGTACACTTTAATTCCAAATTGGGAAGCTTATTGATCCTGTGTTAGACTAGAGCTATGAAGAAGGTTGATTCGTGATTTTTCAGAAGCGAGTCATCTCAAGAGTATCATAATGATGTGTACTTTATTTTTCGGGTCGATGACATTTCTCAAACAAACTGGCTACCAACTGTCCACCTAATAAAGATAATTCATTTGTACGTTAACGGTTTACAATATGGGATAAATCAAACGTAAGCCAAACTTGTATCAAACTTTGATGCGCAAAGTTTATAATTCCAAATTTGCCACAACGTTTAAACAAACTTTATGCGGTAAGTTTGTCACTGCAAAGGAAAAACAAATCTACGTAAAACTTGGCGTAAACTTGGGTGCTACTTGTTTTACTGTTGTTGCATTTCTTAAAAGCAATTGCTGTCACGCTGATAGTCGTTTCCTACCAAAGCGCCCTGTTCAACCGTCAACATCTTTCTTATTGTGCAGATAAAATTATAACGTTTTCTTCCATCATGTGTACGTGCCAATGTATCTGCCCATGCAAACATTGAGTACTTTAGCGCAATTGTTTTATGGTTTATGTAAAGTAGTGGTTTCTAACGTTAGATGGCAGTTCAACCTCCGTATGTCTTTAATATAATTTTCTGTCACTCGAAATTTCAATGGTGCTCCTACAAAATCAAGTGTAGGGAGTTCAAACTTTCAGACAAGAAAGGTTATACATTTCGAGAGTTCTATTCATATCGATTTTTATTTCTATTTTTGCTCATTGCTGAAAGAGTTTAATTGCTTCAGGTTTGAATGTTCATTACAACAAATGAACGCTTTCAGCAATATACAGGAGAGAAAAGAAAGATGGGAAGAAGTAGAAAAAAGCTTGAACTTCCTTCTCCGAAACTTTGAATTATCTAGTTTTTAATTTGTAGGAAGAGGATTGTAAATTTGTGCAAAGAAAAAATATATTAGAGGCATATAGAGATATTGATGCCATCCTCTGTTAGAGACCGTAGCTTTACGCTAAGCTTAAGAGATATCGATTATATCTGTAAAGTTCAAACTAAGAGTCTGGAAATTCCCATTTAAGTCGAAAATGCTGAAAATCAAAACACATTGATAGGTAGTGGATGGAAGCTGTATGTTCATCATGGCCGCTTTCTTCAAGTCTGCCATTTTGAATCTCATTCGATTTTCAAAGTGAAAGAAAAAAAGTTCAAGTGTTAATTCAATTTGAGCAAGAATTTTACTGGAATTAGCCTTGTAATCAAGTGATCTGGGGCTCGATTTCCGGTGGGGACACAAGTAGATGCGAGCCAACGTTCAACTTTAGGACCCGTCCTTAGAAGCTTACCAGTTTGTTCAGGACGTTAATAACAATTCAATCAATCATTTACTGGAAATACCTTTATAAAATCAGTTTTGCCAAAGACGTAAATGTAGCATGAAGCATCATTTTCAAGCATTTGAAGAAATGAAAACGAATTTACACGAATTAAAAGAACTTGTGATTGATACGAGGCGCAAGGTACCATCTTGAAACCTTACCTCAAATGGTAAACAGAATCAGAGTAATGTTAGTTATCAATGTGATTATTGAACTCGTTTTAAATATTTTTGCATTATGTTTTCATAATTTCTTCATGTGTGCTAGAAAGTAATTGTGTACATGTTACATATGTTAATTTTTCGGTATAGTATGTTACAATATATAATAATTTACATCCATATGCAATTCACTACTGGATGAGGCCTCTCCCGGAGGAAGACTGACCAGACGGGTTGGGAGAAGAGACCCGAAGTTTTTAACTGTGATCGCCGCTGTCTTTTGTTGACAGCAGCTCCCTAATTTCATCACGATACTGGGTGGGCATCGTTCCAGATCCTCACGCCTTGGAGAAATGTCCTTGGCAGAACCGAGAATCTAGTCCGGGACCCCCACGATCAGTAATGAACGACTGTAACCAGTACACCAGTGGGACGGTCATATATAACACTGTACATTCATTAAGCATAATTATACGTTATACCTTACATATATCCGTAACCACAAAACCCTCTTCCTATTTACAACTTTCAGATTGGATATAACATTATGGCGGTGATAACAATACTCATCATAAATGTGCTGCTTAGTGATGCCAATGTCGTGTTATCTGAAGGGTGGTGGCGTATTTACCAACACGATTATGACAAATTTGGCTGCAATCGGATCAATCATTCCGATATAATGTTCGAATATATGCTTAATAGTTCAGTCTTTTTACCATACGAAAGCAAAATACAGCAGTTTGACATTCTCATGTGCTTTAAGTCTCAATGCCTGAGTCCTGTATAGCCATACCAAGTTTGAATCAAAATAATCTCACTGGTCCCACACAACACGCGAATAATTTTCCCTGTTTACATAGAAATAGTAAAACTCTGAACGTACCGATGTGTTTAGAAGATGGAGAGTTTTGCACTCTATATCAATTGTGGAATGAGTAGTTCCAACTGGTCTTCGGTAATTTCATAATGAATATTTTCATAGTCCAATTATCATGGACAACATACAACTTCTGTTCAATCTCAAAACTCATAAACTCCTCGAGCACAAGCACTACACACGCCGATCATCATAATAAAGATGGTCGTAAGACAATGTTTAAAATGGCAGCGTCCTATCGGGTATAATGAAAAGAAAAGAACCAAACCTGATCTTCCTAATCTCCACTAATTATTCCTAAGAAACTTATTAATATTCGATATGATAATATAAGAATATTTTTGAAAGAAAATGTGAAGAAAAAATATACAAAATAAATGCATAAAAGTCGTAACTTTCCGGGTTATTGAGAAATAAAAACATGTTAGTAAGCAGTGGCGGCGTAAGGCAATCTGAGGCCCGGGACAGAAGTGAGCTTGATTGAGACTCATTCGTGAATACAATTGTGAGTGCACACTGCTACTGTTGGCCAAAATATCTTATTTTACGCATTCCGGGACCCACGGAGGCCTCACTTGCCACGAAAACGTCCTCTCGCTCACTCGTCGTAACCAATAAGTGAGAATGGCTATTCAGATTATGCAATCATGCTTATCAGCCAGTACAGCCAAGCGTAGAAGTAAGAGCCATAAGACGGCATAGTTATTCCGTCACCGGCCACTATGGATCAGCTCTATTAATCAATCTTAACAAACGATTTGTGTCGGAGACCGGTAGAGGCTTCTTGGAAGATCGGTCTTGGGAAGAGGCCCCCCTTACGTTGCCACTGTTAGTTAGTGCAAAGTTAACACGCGGTCTTTGGAGCTATAATATGCCTGTAAAGCCAATTAAAGAAGGAGGAATGCATATCGAAATATTTACCTGTGTGCTTCAAGGCTGTTAGCAACCTTTGTCATTAAGAGAGTTCATTTCACGGATAGATCTGATCACAAAATATTGTATCCACCAAGAATGAAACTGGCGTGTGGAATAAACCCATACTAAGGAGAACGCTTCTCCCTTATGAGTATTCTTTGAAGATACTATTTCTGTGGCCGTCTTTTGTACGTGTCAACAATAAATTAAGTGGGAGTCGGTTGGTGACCATGTGACAAGCATCCAGTTGCTCCAAAGTAAACAAAACGTCCTGTAAATAAAGACAAGTGGATATCTGTCGCGTCATATAAGAGACTGCAATCGAAAAAATTAGCACTCTAAGGTTATAGAGTGCATTTCAAGCACTTTGTTTTGATTGTCCGTTATATTAGTTATACAGCTGGTCACATTCACATAACTGTATAATCTATAAGTTTTTAGTGTTGAGGCAGGTGGAGATAAAAACAACATATTTATAGCCTTTATCATATACTTTCTAAGTTACTTAAAATTTTATTGAAATATTCCTTTACCCTGAATTTGTGTTTAGGTTCTCTAATGCTTATAGAATAATGTATTTTCATTTCAAGTGGTGTCAAGAATAATTATGGTGACGATTTGAATTTAAATTTATTTATTGCCTTTAGGCATCTATGTCTCAGGGCGGAATAAGGTAAGCGAAAGGATGAGGGAAAGAGTCGGCTAGGGCCTATGTCGAAGGTACCATCGCGGCATTTGCCTTGTAAGACTGAGGAGAAACCCTAGAAAATCTCACTGGAGATGTTCAGCCGCTCGTTACGAACCCAGGAACTCCAGAATGCGAAGCTAACACTCTAAAGTGGAAATGATGACATTGCAGAGTTTTACCTCGGGGGTGGTCGAGATGTTAGCGCACTCACTTTCTGTCCACGTGGTTATGGGTTCAATTCCCGCTGGGCTCCATTGTACGGAATGTTTCGTAACCACTTGACCAAAAACTGTAGATCCCGTTCTTAGAAACTCACTATCTCGTTTAGGATGTTAATAACAATTCATTCATTCATTCATTCATTCACAAAATTTACTCGGATAGTGATTCATACCTACAACAATAAAATAGTAATATAGCAGTACCATAGACTATGCTTATTAGTGTAGTGCGTTTTCAATTATGGGCTTAGCAGTTCAGAATTATGGGAGTATACAGTTATAAAAGTTTACACTTCATTTTTCCATCAAACTTTAAAAAAAAATTAATTATTTCTCTGCTTTATAGATCGTTTAAGTTTACTGGTGCTTTTTGCAAAGTTTTATTTTCTATTTTATTTATTTGCTTTTTCAGTAAATTCCCTGTTCATTTGAGCTGTAAAATGTAATAAAAACCGATACTATAAATAACTATATTCATAATGGAATAAGTCTTGTTTTATTCCAGGTGATTCAATGAAATTGAGAGTGACAAGTTGGAATTTCGGAGAAGTGCCCTTCTTGTAGCCAAGCATTCAATTGTTTTATTTTAGAATAACTTTTACTTTGCTGTTATAATTGAAAAACAACTTTCAATAAGTGCAGTTTAAAAGCCATTCGAGTTTGGAAATAGATGAGTACCAAGAATTAATAAGGGGAAAGTTTATTGGTGATTTTTTTATTCTGTTTGCTGCTAACAAAAACTTAAAATTGCAGTTAAGTTTTTATCCTGGTTTAGTCAAATCAAAGTTGTGATAACATTTGAAATGTACAGGTAAAGAAGGGCAAATGTGCATTTAGAAAACGTGTTTGCACTCGTAACAACTACTACTAAACGACAGCTAACAGCTCAGAAACTTTCAATCCAAAAGCTCAAAAAATAGCCAAGTTTTAAGAATATGAAATACATAGGTAGTAAATGGGAGACTTGGACTTTAAACTGCGTTTTAGGAGAAATCACTTTTCATGCACATTCCCCCTTCTTTCCCTGTATGCTACATTTGAACTTTTATTGTATGTGGTTCATTTTGTCTGTGTGAAGTTTGAAGAATCTTGGCCTGGACTTCCGGTACTCCCTTGTTAAATTAGTGACAGTGTGTTTGGTAAGTTTTTTTTTATTGTTTTTTGTTTCACCAGTATGCACAGGTTACCATAGTATGAGAATCGCTGCCCTAGAAGTTTCTCCAGTCGTACCTTCGTTACTCAGCGCATTCTTTTTAGGTAGATTTCGAAGAAAAATCTACCTATTGAGATCGGTAAATATATGTATATATATATATATATATATATATATATATATATATAGTATATATATCATCATCATCATCATCATATTCAGACGTTTTCTATCCACTGCTGGATGAAGGCCTCCCCCTTCTCTTTCCACATATCTCGGTCTGCTGCTATCCTCATCCATGGAGCTCCTGAAAAACGCTAATTTCATCTACCCATCTTACATTTGGACGTCGTCTCGGTCGTTTCTTTTCTCTAGGAATCCACTGTAGTACATTTGTCGTCCGCCTTCCATCTGTTCGTCTAGCTATGTGACCGGGCCATCTCCACTTCATCTTCTTCGCACTCTTGATTACATCCTCTACCTTTGTTTGTGCGCGAATCCATTCATTTCTCTTCCTATCCCTCCTGGTTATTCCTAGCATGCACCTCTTCATTGCTCTTTGTGTGACTCTCAATCTTTGAGTCGTTTGCGCATTCAATGTCCAAGTTTCGCAGCCGTACATCATTACAGGTAAGACACATTGCTTATAAACTTTACGCTTCAGACACATTGGAAGTTTGCTTTTGAAAATAAAGTGTAGTCTTTCAAAAGAACTCCACGCCATTTTACATATTCTATTTATTTCATCAGTCAACTTTGCATTTGATGTCTTGAGCCGGCCTAGGTAAACATACTCATCCACTATGCCTATTGTCTCTCCGTTAATCTTCACTTCCTTCTTTCCAGCATGTTGGTTGTACATTACTTTTGTTTTACTTAAGTTCATTTTAAGGCCTATTTTCGAACTCTCGTTACTCAGTTCTTCCATTCTGGTTTGTAGTTCTTCTGCACTTGAAGCAAACAGGACTATATCATCAGCGAACCGTAAGTGATGAAGATATTCGCCATTAATTCTAATTCCAACTTCATCCCAGTTTAAATTCTGGAACACTCTCTCTAGGACCGCACAAAACAGTTTTGGAGAAATTGAATCTCCTTGCCTTAC
>JAGDQP010052816.1:0-13699 GCA_022664845.1 Lepisma saccharinum | reverse complement strand
TGATTTGATTGATTCTATAAATAATAGCTAGATATTCCAGTTCCTTTATTGCATATCATCTTTCATATGATTTTAATGATGTACTAGAGCATTGAATGATCTCTCCCTTATCTAACTCAACCTGTGCGAGATAATCGGCAACACCAACTGCCGATGTATCTACAAAAATATAAAACGTTTGTGTTAAGTCAGATTGCACTAACACAGGATACGAAATTAATTTTATGTTCATACATTTCTGTAACTGTTTCTTATTAAATGGACGAGGATAAATAACTATAACTTCATTATTTTTATGATTATCTCTCTTTTCCAGTAATGTGATGTCCTAGAAACGTTATCTGAGTTAACATAAACTTGCATTTCCTCAATAAGATTGTCAGTCCATTTTCCTGTAACGTTTTAAGTTCCAATTCAATTCTTTGTAGAAGTTCAGCAAATCATGACGAAAAGATCGTCCACATATAAATTTATCCCATTACGTGTGTTTAAGTCACTTATTTGATTCATAATACAAATGAATACCGATACCAAACTGACTAGCCCAAATGGAACCGCTTAAATTCATGATTCCCAAAACGAAAGGCTCTGTACTTCCCACTTCTGTTAGTCAACGGTACGTGAAAATACGCTAGTAATATATCAAATCCTTTACAAATATATGTAGCACCAGAATGAGAATATAGTAAATTATCTATAGGGTTCAATTGATTTGAGGACAAACCACAAAACAATTCAATACCCGCATATCTAAAACAGGCTTAAATCTCATATCTTCTTATTTTCCACATTGGAGTGGCTTATTATAACTACCGTTAACCTTGTCTATGATACTGCATTTTTCCCATTTGAGAATTTGTTTTACCGCTTCCCGCTTAGAATGGGAAATGGGATATTATTTTATACTCAAATTTACTTCACCTCTCACCTCTTTACTTTAAATCATACCTACAATTTTTATGACACCCTGGGCGTTCACTAAATACTGTCTGATATTTTAACAATACTTATAAACGTTGATTTTTTTCTCTGAGTAAATTTGCCAAATCATCCAGCATCTTTTGCAATTGTTCTATAATAGCCTGACTTGTTTTTTAAAAAAATCCTCAGTAAAATTTGGTCTCCTCGAATTTTCAGATAAAATATGGACGGGTGCTTCTATCTGCTCTCTCAGTTTAAAGGGTTAGATAATATATAATCATCACATCCCCCTCTAGGAATGTCATGACCTCGCCTCTGTACAGTCTTACTACTTGTATATCTGACTTCCCGATTTGCGATTCTCTACTGCTCTTGGCTGTAATATATCCCCTTGTCGATACTGATTATTATTTCTAACTTCGTTCACATTTCTATTCCCATAACTAACTCTTACTCCATCAGAGACATTTGAGGGAAATAAATTATTCCTATCTTCATAACTGCCTCGCTTCCAATTATTCTTACCTTCACAATTATTTTTCTTATTTTTACATTGTTCTTCTTTTCGCATATTCGTTGCATCTAATCTCTGGACATGTATCAAAAAAAGATGAAACATTTATGGTTCAAAGGCACTAAATCTTTCTGCAGTATATGTTTTCTAAATACTGTTTAACAATTCCTTATCAGTCATGTGCTCATCAACTTTTCTAAATTTATTGTTCAATATATACACTTGATCTACATAATTCTTTACACGTAGCCAATCAATATACGTCGTCTCCAATCTTTCCTTTCTTCCCCTCACGTTTTTTGACTAGCAAACGCATCCAAAATATTCGACAACAACTACGATAATTTGACACATCTTTAAAATTACTATAACCATCCAGCAGTTGACCCTGTCATTGGTTTTTGAAGTAGACCTAATCTAAACTCCATATCCCACTTTAGCCATGAGAAGTACGACGTTAATTGCTTGAAATAGGATGTAGGAATTAATCAAGTAACGTCAACTCCGCATTTCGGGATGTTGTTTAAACCATTTGCGGATATCTCACGTGTTGTATGTTTAATTTTCTCAACAACGAATTAATAAATTCCTATTTTCAATCTTTATTTCGATTAATTTCCATTACACTCTCATCGGGACTATACCATCCTGAATTACAAGCTCTCTTCCTTCATAACTAAAACCATTAAAATATCTTTGATAACCTGGTTCGTCCTTTGATAACATGGTACTACTACTAATGAATTTACGTGTGTAACGTAAAGAATCTTATTAATCCTCTATTCACAGCTGTGTTGTCGGTGAGCAATATGTTTCCTACTTTCTTGACCGCCTTTTCTACTAAAAATCTGGCTTGCTTTTAATATATCTCTTAGGGTTTAACGTGAATTCTCTTTGGATATGATATCAGTTATCCCGTTCTTATCACACTGCTCCAATTCTATGCTCTTACTCTTAGCACTAGTGGAGACTACTGTTTTCCTCAAGGACAACTAAAATGAATAGTCAGACAAGATTGTTGAGTTAAAGCAATGCAGACTAACTGTTCACTCTGAGGAAGAAGTAGTTTAAATCAAACGAGGTAATTTTAACGAATAATGAAGGTGATTTATTAGATCGAGTCCTCCGAAAGCTCTCACTTTACACCTGAGTGAATCTTTTACATTCATTAAATATGCATATTTTTATAGTCATTCAATTTGTACAGCCATTTTATTTGCTTTCCTGACACAAACCTTGCTTTCTAATTAAAACAACCTTACATAATATTACATAGATTCTTTACATTTACACTATATTTCATGCTTATGTCTTTCATATTCCTTTAATTAAAACACCTTTCATTTTCAATCACCAATGTCCTCTTTTTTGTAACTACAAGCAACTTTTTTCTCACTTCCAAGGAATCTACAATCTGGAAGCCTCAATAGTAAATTATGACATTAATTGATATTTTATTAGATTATTCTCAACAATAGAATTCACAATTACTTCAAGACAATCAACTTTTCTAAAATCGAATAAGATTTTGAAACTAATAATCAATTACACACTAAAAGAACCCATTCAAAAAATAAAACATAAATTTACATCCATATTTGACTCAACAGGTTATCCCAGGTTACCATATATCATATGTTTCATACATTCAGAAATATTCGGGTTCGATACCAACAGTAGACTAATCTGAATGACATTTTTTTACTATTTTTAGACCTTGGCGAATCCCTTTTTTTCGCCGCCTTGTCATTAACGTTCCAAGGTTTGAATTATATAAGCCTAACTGCCATAAATAAAATAATACTACCCATCAGTGGTTGGTATATGCGACTGCTTGTCTCTGTTCGGATGCCAGACAACGAATCAATCTCCCCCGAACCCCTGGTATAAATCGCTGAAGTCTAGAAGAAACGGCCTTCGCTGCCAAAAATACGATTACATATGGGGTGAGGCCATAAAAGAACTAATTGAGTATGTGAAAGATCTACTGAATATATGCGCCGCACAAGCTTGATCACCGCAGGAGGCCACAGTCCCGACATCAGTAAAATCAAATATCTATGAACGAACGTAACCTTTCTAAAAGAAATATTTAGTTTAATTTCAAGCAACAGACGTTGCAAGAAAATCTGATTAGCACACTTTAATATATTGCATTTTCTACTGCCTACACTTATTACTACTTGCATTTTAAGTTTTTGCATAAAAGAAAATATTGTAAGAATATTAAATATTTATAAAGAATAATAATAAAAGTATTAAATTTTAATACTTTTATTATTATTCTTTCCAAAAAAGATTAAGTCTATACGTACTTCAAATGCAACAAACATTTACTATGCCAGAACAAAGTGTACTTTTCATTTTATTATACGAAGATGTAATCTGGGCCTTGCCAGTAATACTATTCACTGTTTTAAATTAAATCACAAAATATAGAAAATCGTACTTTCTAATTATGAATGCAAAAACTTTTTTTTTTTTTTTTATAAAAGCGCCACTGGGCTGCTGAAATGATTCAAAACATGAAGTCAACATGATTCAAAACATCTAGGCGATCTGCGCCTAGATTGTATCTGTGCTACACTTTACTTTCTAGTTGTGCGTGGAGGAGATCCTATCCTGCCCTACGCTTATCCTGCAACTAATTATAGCACCTGATTTATAATTATACAAAGCGCTCGTCTCGTTCACTTAACGAGTTTGTCACATCAACTACATACATTTACTAGCAAATCAATAACAATTCTACACACTACACAGGCAAATAATATGAAAACACTAAAATATTATTTCTGATTATTTTATTATGAATCTCAGAGGAGTGGTTATCTACGCTACGGAATCGATCACCTGCAAGGGATCTATCCGTCCTTCTGAGTTGGCAAATATCTCATGTGTTATGCCCACTGTTGACACCACACTTATTAACGATGCACTTTGTATTTGAACAACCTGTGATGGATAATATCATACAGACCCCATCGCTTGCAGGCAACTTGTCTCTCATCTAGAGGTAGCGCATATTCTCATGTGTTGGCGTGATTTTACACTGCAATCAAAACTTTAACAGGCTATTTAAGCACATACAAAGGATCACTATAGGCTCCTCTCGGTAACTGAACTATACCCTTGTACCAAATTTATTATGCACCACTCAACGACTATTTGTTGGGTATTGAAGTACGGCATTGCCTTTTTAAGATAAATAATACCATTTACTTACGGAGGTAGTTTACACTGCCGCACACATATGTATACATCAGTAGTAGTCACTGAATACACAATCTACTTCATATATAATACTCCAAACGTTTCCCGCGTTTTTTGTAGATACTGTAAGTTACACAAATAGCTTGGCCTTTGTTATACAAGACAATTCACATGTTATATTGCCTTACTATAGCCACCAACGAGCGCTGACAAACTTTACTTTTGCGCATCCAAAAATATAATTATGCACAACTTTGTGGCTTTCTATTAAACACACATTTATTTTACGTTGGCCTTCTGGGATGCAACACGAGGCTAAGAACCAATACCAGTCACTGTATTAATTAGATTGGCACTTTTAATATATGAACAACATTAATTAACACTTCTTTTGTTATGGTTTCCAGACTTACTGTTTGAAGTGAATTGACTGGTGTGGACAATCGACGATTTCCATATAGTAAAGAAGACTATAAAACTACTTATTGACGTTATGCGCCGGACAAAATTACCAGGGATGGCGGAGAATCGTGGCGAGGAGAAATTCCTTTTCCGCACTCTGAATCGTGGCGTCTGCCTGCTCTGCTCACAGATTATTAACCAACAATTATGCTCTCCAGGCAACTTACCCGTGTCACTCATACACTTGGGCGTGCATCGATGTAATATGCCTGTAAAATGGTGGGCTGTAGTTAACACTTAACGTCCCGGCCAACCGTTGTGTTGTCCTGTCACTTCAGCTCTGCGTCGTCCCGCTAAAACACTGCGCACGACAATTTCGTTAGTCAATTGTTTTGTTCTAGAAAGATCTGATTACACTGGTGCCAGCTCCTACACACACTTCGGTTCAATCAAACGTTCCAAATTTATATGGATATCACGGTACATCCATACCGTTATACATAAAATGAAGATTTGTCAGGTTTTTTTGTTTTCGACAATATCCACAAACGTTTGCTATTTTTTTTCAATGTCCATGTTAGAGTCAGTTCATGCCGGATCAAACTGTGAAGAAATTATCTACTGATCTCCAATACATGTACATATCATGTAACAATTGAATAATCAATAAGAAATGCTTCTACCTGCTCGTCAGTAAGTGTTTTACGGTTTAATGTGCTGAACTATCACTGTTCACCCATGAAACGCAGTTTATCCAACTCCACGAACCAGTACTCTAAACTTGTAAGATACAGGCTGTATCACCGAAAATACCTCACATCAAGTGAACTAAATAAAGTTCACAGAGTGCCAAGTAGAGTAGATGTTGAACCTGAACATCAAAATATTATAATGAAAAAATAATATATTCCTTCATGTGAGTTAATACTTTTAATGCTGTCTTCCTCAATGTTTTAATGTCAGCAACAAAAACAATGGACACTTAGTGTTCAGTATATTTGAAATATTTCAAACATGTATTAGTGGAACACAAGAAACACCCCGCTTGTCCCTTCGGGGATTAATTTGGATGTTACTGATATGTTATTCATCAATCATTATATATACTGTAGTATACAGATGTACCAAAAATCATGGGATAGTGGAGGGAACTAGTTGACGGTGCAGTAACATCGCTGCAAATCGATTGAATGGCGCGATGCAGTTGCAGTTGGGTCAGTTGGACTTATGTGAGTGCAGTGAAATGTAATTCAAGTGAAAATAGAATCCAAATGAATTATCTTAGTTTGAGAGCGGGATGATAATTATTGCTAGACGAATCGGGAATGCGGTTTCGGAAGTCGTGTGGTACATTTAAATTTAGTCGTTCCACTGTGCCTTGAGTAAACCGTGAGTAGCGAATTGTAAACATTACAACTCTAAATGGACATCGCAGAGGCTGCCCACGGGTGTTGAATGACCACGAGAGGTGACGTCTTGGCAGTCTCGTTGGAGCAAACAGACAAGAAACAGCGCATTATCAATGAAATAAGTTACATATTTGCCTCAAAAGTGGGTTTGTGAATTGAAATAATTATTTTGATGTATTATTAAAAAGTGTTCATTTAGGTAGTTAGACAAGAATAACAAATGCTTCGTCATCATTATAGAATTATGATTCTTAATATTATATTTTACTTTTTATTTGACATCTTTAAGCTCAAGTACATATTATTTATCTCGTTTGAGATAATTTGAGAAGGTTCTTTAAATTTTCGAAATTGAAAGTTTCAGTGGTTTTCTTATCTTAAAGTTTAACTTTTTACCCAAAATTACGGATTTTTCACTCCTGTATATAGGCAGACCCTTAACTGTTAGTGAATTCAAAACACTGTTGGAATCTTAGAACACATAAAATTTAGACGGAGATTTCCTATCAATATGATGCCGTCCCTACTTTGATTCGCGGCCATATTAGTGTCGTTTAAAAAAAACAAACAAGAATAATACACAGTGTGTTGCAAACGAACATCAGCAAGACCGCCAGATAAAAGTAGAAAATATACAATCGAGGTTCCACAAATGCTTTGTCTCGGCGATACAGGCTGTCGAAAGTGTGTGAAAAGTAACTTGAGATTAAAATTTCCAATACCATTAACGGTAGAACTGAGATGAAATAGTGGGCGCAAAGAATTCAAACCGGGTTTATCCAAAAATGCATAACCCAAAATTATTCAATGAGTGCGCAATATATTAATGAAGTATTTGTGAAATATCCCTTAATGAAGCAGAATGTTTCCAAATATACTCTAAACAAAGATGGGTCGAAGTAAGTATAAATGTTATTTCCTTGTTGCAAGTATCATTAATTCGTTCGCGACAAGTCGATACCTGAGACAGGTTTCGTTTTGCGAGATGAAATTTTAAATAAATGCGCAGTTGCATAACCAGTTGGAGTTAATTGGATATATTTGAACGAACATTTGTGTTTTTTATCGGTAAAAGAAACTGTCGTTGCAAAATTAAATGCCAGTATGACGTTATCCTGTGTACTGAAAGAAAAGTCGTCTTATTCATGTTTATCTCGACTCACATTAACTCCTAAACATATTTTTGGAATACGCTGTTTCCTTGAGAGAATCTCTGGCGCATCCAATAAACAATTTTGTAATATGCATTTTGTCATAGAGAAGATTTGAAGTCTTTGAAGTTACAATGCAATTTTAA
The DNA here is from genome assembly GCA_022664845.1 of Lepisma saccharinum. Classification (NCBI taxonomy): domain Eukaryota; kingdom Metazoa; phylum Arthropoda; class Insecta; order Zygentoma; family Lepismatidae; genus Lepisma; species Lepisma saccharinum. The sequence goes on along the minus strand of JAGDQP010052816.1, from coordinate 5,943 downwards.
TTCTACTGTTAATGATATCAATCTCACTTTCGCACACTTCGACAGCAAATAACTTCGTAACGAAGCATCTTATTTTCATGTAAGGAATCTCGTGAGATATATTTTCTGTGTTGAAAAACCTTGTATATAGAAAGAAAATGGATGATTCGACAAGTGTTAATAACAACATGCAACAAAAAGTACAATCGCATAAGTACAGAGAGGAGAGGACGGCAAGAGGTAAACTGTTGTAGTTTGCTGTGACAACTTAAGATGTGCCTTTCCCTATGACTAATTATCTAGCGGTCGTGAGGTCACTAGAAAAATGTGTTGTATTTATGAGTGAAAAAATACAAATAATCGAGGAACGTATGACAGTGGAGAAGCAAAATTAAAACAGATTGGACGAAAATATTAAAATAAAATGTCAACGTCCTAATCTGCAATCAGACGTGAACAAATTAGAACAGTGCAGTGGACGGAAAACTTTGGAAATCAAGAGCTTTGCCTATGAGAAGGAAGAGACCGCGGAAGCCAGAGCTTTTGTAATAGCTTCCGCTGCTGTTGGGGTTCACCTAGAACCCTAAAATAACACACACGCTATTCATTTGGTATCAGTACCAGCAAAACAAGGAAATGAAATATTTGTATTATACACCGACCAAGACTCGACGCTTTTAAGTAAGCGGTTAAATGTAAAGACAAGACAAATAATGAACTCACAACACACTACGTGCTTACTTTTGTGAGTGACCATCTAATGCCAACAAAAACAGTTCTTGGGTATGGGGAAGACACAGAAAAGACAAGCTAATTAGGCATATGTGTGGACTCAAATGTGGACATTTTAGACATGTTAATGAACTTCAAGACGACAATAGTAATACAGAAACTTACAGACAGGGAAAAAATGACAGGGACGAATACTGCCGTTGCTGCCTGCAATATTTAGGACACACAAAGTAGCAAATTTTGAGAGTAGTGTAAATATTTAACTTGTATAATGGAAGATTTTGATATAGAAAACCCATTCGTCACACATATTCAACTAACTTAACACGTAACATCTTTGAACTACCGGATTTAGATCTCCCTAAATGTAATACATTTTTCCTGTAACGTCCCCAAGTACACTATTTACACTGTTTCGGGTCTGGCTTGGGATTTGGTTACTTATAGGACAAAATTATTAGCACGAAACTTCAACCCAAACGAAATAAAATGAGTTCATGTGCGTTGTGGGTGGTCTCGTCCTATCTAGAGGAAGAAACCATGTGTGTAAATGATAATGTTAGAAAGAAAGCAAGGAAGAAAATAAAATAGAAACATTCACCCTATTTATTACTGTTTGGACCGAAGCCCAAGAATAAGTTAGCTTAGATGCTGCTACATCAACTTATATACCATTACACAATGGGTGTTGATCAGTTTCCGCGGCTGAGAAAGTAGTTTCAAGTTTACATTCTACTACAGTAATAAATAATTAAATGAACACATATTCTCAAAATTACTCTTTTTATATCAAATTTTATTGTAAGGTCCGTGTTATGGGCATGTTATGAGTAAGCTAAGAAACAAATCTAGTTGGCATCAGTATCCAGCGAGGTGGTGGGCCTGGTAGTGTGTCACGTGATCATTTATCGTCTTCTTAGATTTATGGATGTTTCTCAAAGACTTTTTCCATGAACACGATTGTACTGTATTAAGTTTTTAATGCTCTTTCGATTGGTGTTGCGATTGGCGGTGTATCTTTTACGAGTTGCTCATAATCAAACGACTGACTTGCTCCTGATATCGACACCCAGGCCATTGATTCGTCTTCGTCATCTGATCCAGATGATCCTCATCACGTTGATACTCTGTGTATGAATATAGGTGACTCTTCGCCAGGCACTGAATCTTCCAGTAGGAATCTATCTTCCAGCTTTACTAGAACTGCATTATGAAACTGAAAACATCACGATTTACATAACATGGAACAAGCGTGGCCATATCATGTACACATGTTCCTGATATGGCCAATAGGTAGACTTTTGCAATTTCGCTATCTTGTACCAGTAAAACTATTTTCATGGGGCTTAAATGTTTTGCTATGAAAGTCCATTAACCCATGGAAACGATGAAGAACATGTGGCTTTGATTTCGTTCAAAATGGCGGCTAGAAAAATTCTCAAACCTTAGCATGGTCATATCAGAGACACGTACCTTATTTCAATATGTTTATATATTGACTATTTGCTTGTAAATAGTTATGGCGATTATGTTCGTTCATATTCGTGTTCCAAGTGAAATATATTTTGTATACGCACACGCGTTATTCAGTTATCATCTGCTTTGAAACAAACGTTTAGACTAAAAATGTTTGAATATACGAGTGTGTAAACTGTAATTCAGATCATATTGAAATATGGAACATGCGAAATAGATTATACTTAGTTAATCAATATTATTGAAAAGAACCAAAATGTGATTTTCTATAATTAGTTTTTCGGGATGACATAGGTGAAAAGTATTATACAATGCAACGCACATACGTAGGATGCGAATGACGTCACTCCTCTGTTACATTTAAAGGTTCAAAACCGTTTGACCAAACATCAAGAACTTGTGGAATTTCAAGTGGGTTGAACGGTGAGTTCTCAATTTTAGTTGTTAGCGAAACGTACATTGTTAATCAGGAACAAATAAGTATATTTCTTTTCCTAGCTACGTGTATGAAAATACAAGAAAGTACAGTAAAATTACTCCATGTAAAGGACACAGGGAATTAGACCTGTACATTAGTTCAACGTTAAATTACTTTGAACGAGAATACTTAAATGATATGAATAATTTGGACATACGCGTAATTTTATGGATTAAACTGTCTGATTTCTGTTTTGAAAAGAAAACTGTTATATTTACATTTTAAAACGAACTATGATTATTTAAGAAATTGACTAAATTCTATAGCAAGATCAACAATAAAAAATAAATAGTGCAAATTAACTGGAGACATTAGCATTCATTTTAAGTATTCATGAAAGTGCCGAATAGATTATAATATTAAATACACAACACGAAAATGTGTATCATAGTTGCTACACAGATACAAGTTAACACTCACAGTATAATAGATCATATCGGAACAAAGTAGAAAATATAGCTACAATCAGGAAAATAATTCCTAGCATTAGAAATGAGTTTCTAATTTACTTGATTGATCACATCAATAGGAATAGAAAGCAAATCTTGTATGGTAAAGGAAATAGCTATTGTTGATTTTTTTTGAGAATGATAAAAACAATTGGGTATTAACAGGGGTATATTCCGACAGATGCTTTAAAAATATAATGGAGAATCATACAAACATATATATAAATATGGGAATGTATGGTAATCAGAAAAGTAAATAGCAAATATGACTTTACACTGTACTTTATTCTATAAAGAAAATATATACTTTTGGAAAAGAATGTTAAATATTACGTTGACATTCAATTTAACTTACACAAATATAATCAATACCAGGAAACATTAAAGGCAGTCACAGGAAAATCTAAAATTATGTACTACATGAATGCTATTGCTGTTGGGAACTAACACTAACGAGAAATAGGACGACATGAAACGTGCAATCAATTTTTAGTGATTAGTAGAAAATTATGAAATTAATATTAAAGACAAATATGGCCAGTCCATCGCGAACCCACTAATGTCGCGAATTAAGTCAACACACACTTCACGGAAACACATATTTTGCGTGAATCTTAGCAGCCAACTTAAAAATGTACCCAATGATGATGTACAACATTGATTGAAAATAAGACAATCAACATTGCTTCTTAATCATGTAGTGAAATGGACATTTATAATGTCATAAAAGCACAGTCATACAAAACAAATACTGGGTATGATCATAGAATGTGAAAATTAGTCAAGAATTTATGACAGAGCTAGCTCCTGTTACAAACTATGTAGTTAATGTAATATTTCTTTTAAAAGTTTTATACCAGTGTTCAAGGTCGCAAATAGCATATATAAATATAATTGTCGTAGTATATCTGTACTCCTCGTATTAAGCCAAGTCTCCGAAAAATAATAAGTTCAAGAATAATACGATCCATTGAAAACGGACTATGAAAGAAGAACAGTATTCTCTATCATAGGAATATAGGGTCTAACTATGAAGGCTATTGCAATGAATTCCATATAGAAAAGCGATAGCGATGAAAATATTAAATCCGAATATCCTAGCTCCCATGTCATATCCTATGTTCCGAGGCTCCCTTAGCTAAGCGAAGCGATAGTAGTGTGCGATTGTCTTTCATCTCTTGGAGATGCCATCTTAAGGCCGAAACATACATTTTAATATTGACTCCGAACCACTTTTATCTCCACCGGGAATGGAATACAGGACTTTCTGATTACAAGGCAGCAGGTGTTACCACTCATTCACAGGACATATCTAATAAATGTACTAATGCAACGATTTTCCAGTTAACAGGATTCTCTACATGCCATTTACAGAGTTCACCTTTTCGTGCACATTAATAGCTTGAACATGGTAAACAAACATGTTTCAATTTAGACCTAAAATAACTCATCTCTCGTACTTACAAGGAAACAGAAATGTTATTTCTGTATCTGATAATCGTATACAGAATGATATACATTTACTTATAGTCGTGAAAGTAATCCCTATCAGCATCAATTATCTTTTATCAATGTTCCTGCAGCTACGTAATGCGCTGACGGTAAAACGTGCGCTTTCCGAGTAAGGAAGGCCGTATGTGCCTGTCGCAAATTTGTCTCATTAACGAAGTGTCTCCTGCGATGGTGGTAGCCCACGGGGAAAATATGTGACAACCTCTTAACGCAAAGTCCGCGAAGTGCGGTGGACGGTACCATTTCTCCCAGCCAAGTTGCCGTACTGTATCCATGGTCATCCGCGTCATATGAGACCTGGAATTGTCGGCAAGAAACAGTGGACAGTTGCGATTTAGCATGCTGCTCTTGCGAGTACAGGTATGCAATGATTGACCCGGTGGTAGTAGTTCGTAGTGATAGCACAGAGCATGATAGTGCGTGGCTTAGAAGTGGACAGGTTATGTGAGACAACCAATCTCTGGCACGCTTAGGAGTCTCATACAAGATCAACGTTTCATCACTTATGAGCACTAGATCAAATTAGCAGAATAAGCAAGAGAAAGCAACTACAAACTGGCTACCACTCATTAGCTTCTGACAATGTGTTGGGTACTCACTTGCTTAACTTGTACCCCTTTCCTGTGCGGTGCAGGTGAAGTCTGACTGCTTGATCAGAAACCCGGAAACGTTTGTTACCTCACCACACGTTTGACCGCTGCTCGGCTCTATAGCTGCTTTCAAGACTTCACTGTTCAGGACGTGCGGATGCCCGCGGTAGGGTTAACAACAAAGGAAAAATAATTGTCGACCTAAATTCCTGCAACCAATGCCTGGCGCCGTGTTCATTCGCAGAATCATCCTTGGTGGTTTGACGAATTCAGTGACTTCATTCTACTGCATAAAATTAAATCTTAGAGTTATAAAGCAGTCAACTACTTTGACAACTCAATTTTTCAGTACCTGAGTCACTCATTTCCTTATCTGCCATCACGTTCTATTATGCCACGTCAAACCTGTTGGTAATCTTCAACTAATACATTACATTTGCCAAACGTGTAATAACGGAAGAGATTGTTTTATCAAAAAACTTTCTTTGCAAATGCTTTAGACGATTACATCTGTAGGGTTAGTACATTATATACTATAAACTTGTTTTGAAAATTTTTTATAAGACACATTCTAGGATAAACGTTCACTGTGTATAAGTTGTTGATTCTTCGGTTAATAACTGTTCCATAATATTTCTCACGCAATTTTTTTGCAAAATCATTTTCCTTTAGTACATAGCGTATAGAAATACTTTTGCACTCTTCGGAGTGCGTCCCGTAAGAACAT
>JAGDQP010052815.1:0-13699 GCA_022664845.1 Lepisma saccharinum | reverse complement strand
TGGAAAAACCTCAGTCTGCATATTCGGTCGTTGGGATCGAACCCACGATCCCAACGAATGCTACGCCAACACTCTACCACTGAGCTACCGCGGTTCGGTTCTTTACAGTTTAATTTCTTCTCCAATTATTTCCTTTGACCATTCTGCAGGAAATGTTTAGCCGCAAAAACTAAAGCAATCGATCATAAAACTTCGTCAGTTTTTAGAACACGTAAAGTTTCCTAACTATATTTTTTTTAAATTATTTTTTTTGATAATGTTTTCTGAGAAAATGGCGTCCAAATATGGCGAACTTTCAGAAGGAACCAATTTTCCGTTTTTGTTACAGTAAAAGTAACAGTTCCAAATTCTTTCAGGCATTTTTGCGATAAAGTGGGCTATCTCGAAGTCGTTACCCAAAGTTATGCACAACAAGTACGTAGGTTTACCTTGTTATGGAAGAGAGTAAAAAAAAAACGACATACTGAAATTTTCTATTTTTTTCTTCAAAGTTGTCAGAATTTCTGTACACCCAATACAAACAATACGAGAGTAATCTTTCGACATCTATTATTATTATTTTTTTAAATGGCTTCTTTATGTTAATTAGTTCCAAAGATATGAGTTGCTAAAAGTATTATAGCATACCCGGTTCTTGAGCCTCAATAATTATCAACAATGAAGTTTGAGAAAGAACCCCCAAACGTTGATTTTTTTTTATTTGTTTCGTTGATTTAACGTTATCGGTTGAAAAAAGTACGTCTAATTTTAAATAATATTCAACAAGACTTGATATTGTTGATAAGATGGATTCAAACTGCTATTTTCAACTATGGTATAGATTTCGTTTCGTTGGATTCTTTCAAATTTAATGAAATAAATTTGGTAATTATAAGCTAATTGAATGTCATTAACTATTATTTTATGTCCTCTTTGCATGTTGAAAACACGTTGAATTTCAATCTATATTCTAACGAAAATTTGATTTCGTTGTTAGGACGTTAATGTGACGTGCTTTTGAACTATTATGCTGAACTGTGCCCTAGATTATCTTTCCTTGTTTATTGCATAAAAATTGGGCTTAAAAGCGAATAGAATAAAATTAACTAGTTTCTCATGTTCTCATTTGCATGTTGAAAACAGATTGAATTTTAAACTATATTTCAACGAACATATAATTTCGTTGATAGGGCGTTAATGTAAAGTGCTTTTAACTTTCCTTTTCAACTATCACATTTATTTCGCTTTATATGCGTTTTCCTAAGGGACATATTACACTTATTGAGAAATACAAATTTAATAGTGTAGCGATGGTCAAAGTGTTAAAGAAGAAAAATGCACATAACAAAGAAAGAAGGAAAGTATTCTTACATGATGGTGAAACGACCTGTCTGGATTTGTGGCGACTGCATTCAAGACTTCCTTTTACGTCTTCGTAACGTAAGGGGAATAGTAAAAGACTAGTGACTCTCAAGGCTATGCCGCGGTTGAGTGGTAGCGTGTCGAGCTACCAACGATGAGTGTCCGGGACGTTCCAACTTCGAATCCTGTAAGCTGATGGTTGGATAATTAACTGTGGGAATATTAATTCTCATGATGAAAACAACGGACAAAATGCAGCTAAATGGCAATGTGTATACCAATAGACATAAACCACGCTCTGTTTAGGCCAACTGAACCCGTTTTTTCATCGTCCACTTCTTAATATCAACCAGTTTCTTCTCAACCATTTTCAACGTCGAATAAACCGTTGAACAGACGGACATTTCGGTACATTTACAACGTTAAAGCTATGTTTCGGTACTAAGGTTTAATCCACGGATTTTCAACGTATGTGTGCTACTGGGGAATGTGTCGGCAAAATATTTTTTTCGGGAAAGTAAACAAATACGGGTCTCTTTAATTCCACATAGAGCTCATAGAAACATAATTACCAAAAAATTTGATATTTATTCTTGAATTGTCTGAATTTGAAGTGGAATGGGTCAATACTGGAGACAATAAATAAGAGAGAAGAAAATGATTAGGACATTGGCTACGAAGACACTGTATACTAAAAGATGCAATTGAGGGTCATGGCTCAGTGTTAGAGCGTTGGCTTAGCATTCGAGAGGTCGTAGCTTCAAACTCAGTGACTGATCATTCTGACTGAGGTTTTTCCTCAGTCACACAAGGCAAATACTGGGGTGTTAGCTTCAACTTATGCCCAGGCCGACGCCTCTTCGCATCTTTTCCCCTCCCTCATCCTGGCCTGAGCCTTAGGTGCCTAACAAAACATAAATTAAAATTCAATTGAATGTATAAGTACAGGTAGAAAATGAAGATGAAAAAGACGAATCCAAAGGAAAGCGCCAGATCAGGATGAATGGAGAGGGCTTAACATGACTCTAAGGATCTTCCATTTTTAGCAGAACACTATAATGATGATTTTGAATGTGTTTTATTTATTCATTATTATTTGTGAACAAGAAATTAACAGCCTTTAATTTGTTTCCGTTAAATAAATCATTAATACAAATTGTTTTGATATTTTTTATTTAATTATACTAGGTAGAAATGCTAGCTTATTATAAGTTTTTCATTTCCTGTAGATGCTATTATAGATTGTGAATCGGAGAAGAAGTTGTGTGGGTGGTTGTCGTTTATTGAGTTGCAGTGTTCCCTTGATGATTGAGAGTGAAGCGAGGATCATCTCCTGTTGCCTCTCAAGCTGCTAAAAGCCTCGTGGTATTGTTCCTTTCCAAGAGATCGGTTTGCCGCATACATGCCATGAGACAGTGTTGTCAACTGTCAGAGAAGAAACTAAAATATCGAGTTAAATTATTGGTTATGCCAATGATTACTTTGATGTTCTCTCATCCCTCCTCCGTACAATACTTCTTATTGATGGTCCAAATAAATAAGTTAAAAATTAGCATACTGCCTTCAAAATGCACTGAAAGATTAAAAGAAAATTAATATGGTAGTTAAGAAAAGTTGCAATCTTCTTGAAGTTAAGAAGATACTAACCAGCATAGCATATTAACTTGTAACAAGCTTGTCAGTCACTTGTTTCGATCTTGTTTAACTTCCATTACAAGTTCTTTGCTTCTAGTGAAACCATGATCGTTATCACGCATTGTGAAGAAATATTTACGAAATGCACTTGCAGTTCTAAAAAGCCAACCATCGTTAGACATTAGTAAGGATCCTCTGTTCTTAGCGAACAGCGCTAAACCTCACGTGGCAAAAACTACGAAAAAGAAACAAAATACGCTCGCACCATCTATATTCCCCGGGCTTAGGGCGCTATTACACCACGGAGCTTGTTCATCAGCTTCCTCGCCCGAGCTTACTGAACGAGCAAGCTTGTCAGTGCAAATGCGCTATTACGCCGCCGAGCTTCATCGTTCAGGAAACTCGGGAAAGGAAGCTGATCAGTAACCTCGACAGTGTAATAGTACCTTTATATGCATCTCAGCTACTTCCTGACAGAGTGTTCAAAAACAGAAATAGTGCAGAAAGTGCCTTCCGGGAGGTACTTCATAGTCTTACACGAGCCATTTTGCTTCAGGGACGACGTTAAGTGCCTTTTGTTCTTGAAAACAGAACAGAAGAAATATCAATGAAACTATCAAGGAATAGTATTCTCGCGAGAGTAAAGAATCCCTGACGTACAGTTCTGCGCATGCGCATTGTAGTGTGACAACAAGGGATTATTGCTGTCTATTGATGTCACTTCTATTGATGTAATTTTTTAGTACTTTTATGTTATCAATCACATTATATGATCTTTTAACTACATGTTTTGGAACAACGTATCGTTAACATCGTCTTGCAGAACAAACATTAACAAACCGTACATTTTGATTTTGAACATAAATTATAATTGTAGGAAGGATTGAATTAAAGCAAATACACACAAATAATTACAAACGTCACCTGAAAAAGTTACTTTAGTATTCCAACGCTATGATAAATTTACTGAAAAATTTATGTCCTAATCGCAAGGAAAGAAAAGTTTATTTTGTTGTTTTTTAGCGAAAGTCAGAAAATTACAAAGTTTTTGTTATCACTTACACATTGAGCTTCAATATTTGTATCGTTATTTGTATATTCTATGTTATTACTGTGTTGATGTGTATCAAGTTCAAAATAAACAAGAATAGCACTCGATTTCAATAATTCAAAACCATGTTTTCATTAACTTTTATGTTTTAAATACAAAAGCCATTCACTTTAAAAAATTGACATAATACCAACTTCTTTTATCTTACATTATGATCTTACATTCCATATTTAAATCTAGGAGTACAGCATAAACTATGGTTGTTTTTCATAACACACTGGGGGGCGCCTGGGAATTCTCGTCCCGGGCGCTTACAACCCACACGACGACCCTGCTTCTACGTAATGGTTTATTGCCGTGAGTAAGATAGTCAGCTGGTTACCTCCCAGTAAGGGTTTTGTTCAGGTCACATTACTTTGTTTCGGATTGTAAGAATTCTTCGAGAAATTGTGCAAGAAAGCCTCTAACACACTAGAGGGTGAGCGGGCGGGGGGGGGGATTTTGTTCAATGGAAGAGAAATGGTTTTAAATGCGGAGAATAACGTGCCTTGCCAGCAGGAAGTTACACTTTTCGAAACGTGCATATACCGAAATATCTTCCCTTTCATTTTTCATTTCATTTTTGGGTTAACGCAAGAGAATCTGGCTAATTGTGTTAATGAAAGTATTGCATTATCTTACCCGGAAGAAGCTTCACACTGTCTAGAAATTTGTTTTCTCGTTTTCTTTGATATTATGACCACTGGGGGTCGGATATTTATGCATTTCGCATATTGCATGTGCAAATGCATATATGAATCATTTATATAATCATTATATACGGTAATAATCATATATATGATTATTTATATATTCATTTATATGGTGTATTTCAGAACCATAGTCACAACAAATGAACAAAAAAATAATAGATGTGAGGAATGCGCTGAGCATGCTTGAAGATTCTGTATACTAAAAAACGGTCGTGGTCATTTTCCTTTTTTTATTACCTTTTCGATTTTTAATTCTCGATCTGTAGGTTTCTTCTCACCTGGATCTCAGTAACTAGAAGCTATACAGAGGTAAACCATACACCGTTAGATTCGTAATGGTCTGAAATAATCTATAACCGTGAAACCGTGAAATAATCTATAACTTTGATCCTAAAACTAGCAGGTCCTTTCTAATCGCTTAGCATTCTCCATTTGTGCCCCTCCCAGATCTCAGTAACTACAAGTCCGACCGAGGATTTATACACCGTTAGATTCGTGATGATCTGAAACGGTGAGGAAAAACTATGAATGTGGCTCCAAAACTGGCAGATCCTTTTCAGTCGCTTAGTATTCTCCATTTGTGCCCCTACTAGATCTCAGTAGCCACGAGTTCAACAGAGATAAACCGTTGGATTAGTCATGGACATCGGCGCGAAATTCTATGACTTTGACTCTTAAACTGGTTACGTTATAAGGTAATTTGAATTTATACGGCGGCGTTCTGATTTTGTATATAGTAAAACCATTACTTAGCGTGTTATTATTATTATTGTTACGAGACAGGTATGTATATAGGGGGTGGGTCCGGATTCCCCAAAACTCAGAGTTTTATGGGAAAATAGTATAACTTCAGAAGTAAATATACATATTTAATATATACCCAAACACACCTTGGACCCCACCCAAAATCAAATTCTTCATACGTGCCTGTTACAAGCGAAAGTTAGCTCAATAAGTACTGGATCGATTTGATTCCTAGTCAGAAAACATGACATATTTCTCATGAGTTCACAATCTGCTTTCAGTACCTGTCAGTAATTACGTCATACAGGCCCAAGAAATAAGATAGCGAGGATGGCTTCGTTATGTCTGATTCTGATATATGTTATCTTCTGAGTTCATGTAGGCTTCCAAACGGACACTGGAATAGTTTCTTAAAAGTAAGAAATTACTCCTGGCAATTATGTTTTACTGAAATTTATTTTCTTCCAACATCCCTGAAAATAGTCAAGCTCCGGAAAAACTCCACTCATTTATTTCTTTATATAAACATGCAGATTCCTTTAATTCTCCAATTACTGTTAATGAAGTACAATCAACTATTAATTCGGCTAACAATACTTTACCTGGGGAAGATGGAATCTACTATGGGATTTTAAAACAAGTACCTTTTTCTAGCTATAATTACTTTAAATATAATTTACAATTATATATTAAACTCAGGTAAAGTTCCTTCAGATTAGACCAAACATGTCATATTACTTTTACTTAAACCTAATAAAGATTCCATTTCACCTTCATCATACCGTCTTATCACATTAATACCTTTCTTAGCCAAAGTATTTAAAAAAAACAATTAATTATTCGTCGAATCGAATTGTATACCGAAGGTGAAAACAAATTACTTAACAATATTATCGGGTTTCAAAAATATATATATAGTGCAAAATGGTCTTCAAACTACTTCTTCATGTATACAAAATGCTTTTTTTTAAAAGCAAGATTTATATATGTTGCTTTCTTAGATGTTCACAACGTTTACAATGAAACTAATATCTCCATTTTACTTAAACTTTTACAACAATTAAAAATCCCTCACCGTTATCTTTATTCTCCATACCCCAGAAGTACATAATGTAATTAATTTTCGGAATTTTGAAAAGCAAATTCAAATCATCAACAACAAGCTGAAATATCTAAAATTAAGACTTTCTTACGAAAAATCCAAGATAGTATTTTTTCCCAAACATAACAACATTCCACTCAATTTACGACATAATCGTCTCACCAAGATCCCAATTACTGATAATATTAAATATCTAGGCAATTTCTTTACAAGCACATTAAATTGGAATCTAGGAATACAGTATATGATAAACAAAGCTGATCAACTATATAATCTCCTAAAAACCATAGCTACCACTAAATAGGGTAGTTTTCCTTATTCTATGTTATTATTATCATTATATAAAGCTTTATTCATAGTTCACTTGACTATATTTTCAACGCTTTTCTTAGACCTTTTACTGATAATTAAATAAATTAGAAACAATTCAACGTAAATTAATTAGACGTTGTCGTGGTTTAATGAACAGCACTCCAAATGTATTTGTATATTCAGAGTCAGGTGAATTCCCTATTCGATTTAGAAAAGAATACATTTTAATTAAAAATATTTTAAAAGATAAGATTTATCATTCTCATATTTCTCATAAATATACTAATAATATGTTAGAATTCATAAATACTAGTCGTGTTAATAGTAATCTATCTTATAAAATAACACATGGTACCACTTATATCAACAATATCAAGAAGAAATTCAATAAATCAAACTAGTTCGTTTTCCTCCATTTTTCTTTAAAATTCAATTCTGCCACTAGAATTGACTCGTTTTCCTCATATGAATGACTAATATAAAAAGTGGCCAGGATATTATCACATTTATACTGATGGCTCTCGACAAAATTCTGGAACACGTGTAGATATTTATGATCCTATTTCTATATATATAGTGAACAAGTCCGTCTTCCAGATAATGCTTCAATATTCACAGCTGAAACTTAAGTCATATATTTAGCTTTAACATATTGCTATAAGTTATGTCATAAAAACTATTAATGTTAACTGACTCACAATTTGTCATTCGGACATTTAATTCTAACGAAAGACAACTTCCCAGAATATCTCCATACATAATCAATTCTTTGTATTTATAGTAAACCTTAATTATAGTAATAATTAATTCAGGAAAAATTGCTCACATTACATGAGTTCCCTAGTATTTTCAATTGCATAACAGACAAATTAGGCTTTAATTCTATAAAAACAAAAATATCGCTAATTTGCAATTACATTGGTAAGATTTAATATATAAAACCAAAAAGAAAATACATAATGAATAGTTAACTTGAGTACTTAACTCTCCCTCCCTTTCCACGCATATAAATAGACCTTTAATTGATTCATAATTAAATTCTCCTTGGTTTGCTCAATTTTTAACCATAAGACAAGTTATAATTTTATATATTAGATTAAGATCTCAACACACCACTACCAAATTACACCTACATAAAATTAAACTATCAGATTCTCCTTATTGTAATTGCGAAAACAACCTTTTCTTTGAAGATATCAATCACATTCTTTTTGAATGTAAATAATATGAAAAATATAGAAAATTACTTTACTCTGTCCTATTAAAACAGAAAATTCTTCAACGAATGTCAATCTATTCGTTAATTGTTAATCCTAACAAAAGAATAGGTTATCTTCTATTATTTTGTTTTAAAGAAGTCCAACGTTTTCCTTAAAGTTATTGTATAGATATTCCTGATTTGAATTCCTCTTAAAAAATCATGAGAATTCATTCTTCAAATTTCATATTTTATATTATGTTACAAATTTTAGTTGCAAAGAAATATTAATTGTCAACTTGCTGCACAGAAATTTATTTCGAGAGTTTTTCCCAAGGTTAGTGGATAAGAGGAGAAAGGTAGATCCGGTTTGCTGCTTAGCTCGAATTGGTTGAGAGCGCGCGACGTCATCTGACTAACAAGCTGAGGAAGACTAGCTACAACCAGCGACACTGTCGCATGAACAGCATTGAAAGTATTGCTTTCGCAATTTAAAGTTAAATTCTTCAAAAAAATAATTAAACGAATACAATCACGAGTAAAATTTCAATCATAAATAATATTTTAAAGGTTTCCTGTTCTTTTATTGAGCCGTTAATGATTTTATATACGTCATTATTCAGATTAAAAATTCTGCAATTATGAAGTTTCTGGTAACACCTCAAAATCTCGGTTACAATAGAAATACATTGAAAACTTCTCAATTTCAAATATTCTAAGTTCGTTTTTCGGTTAGAGTTTCAGTTAAACCTATTTTACAATTTTTTCTTTAGTTCACAATGGTTCGTGGTGTCATCAAATCTTGCAACGTTAATTTAGCTCATTTTCTGACGTCATAGAATGATGAAATTTTGCACAGCGACGTAAGTCCGGCGACAATATAATCTTCCGTTGTTATTTTCATATACTTCTATATTTTCAAAGCAAATTTTAATATATTTTTTCATTCTCTACTTTTTTATCCGAAAATAAATACTACCCTGCAACTAGCCTTGGTTTTCCTGCTTGCATAACACTTTAGGATTTGGGTCACAAAACATTTAACTTGAGAAAATGTATCCGAACATCGAAATAACGCGAAAAAGAAACAAATAAAAAACTTTTAAAGACATTATTTTCTTAATCAGTTCGTATTAAAATGTAAACAACTAATTTTGTTTATGCATGACTAAAGAGAAAAGAATGGGGCACGTCATTTCAAGAATTTATAAGGTGATTGTATATGGGAGGGCGCGTCATGCTTTTCTTTTTAGGCATGCATAAACAAAATTATTTTTTTTTTACTTTTTAGTACGAATTGATTAAACAAATAATGTATTTAAAAAGTTTATTATTATTTTTTATATTTTGTAACTGTTATAAATTCTAACAGCGGTGGGCACAATTAATTGTCTATGATTGTTAATTTACAATTGTGTTGAGTAGGAAAGGTGCGTGCTTTCTTTTTTTTATTTTATATACTAACCTCCATTATGAATTAATCGCTATTTTTAATGTAATAAATTTAGTAATAAACCGCTATACGTACACGTACGCAACACTGCATTGTCAAAGAACGATGAAAACACTGTATTGACTGGACAATATTATTTTCGCAAGTATGAGCATTGTACACTGTTACCTGTTGATTAAATTAATTTTTATAGCTTATGGTAATTTGTTAGAGTTGTTTGTATAAATGTTCATTAATTAACATTATGTATTCCGTATAATGTACACGGTATTTACTGTTATTGTCATTTCAGCTTTAGGTCTGTTTTTGCAATTTGAATGATCGAATGTGTAATTGGTTGTCATTTCCTTGAATCTGTGCTTTGTTTTCCTGTGGATATTTTGTCGATTATGCACTCAATGAACAGATTTATTAATTGTGTTTACATTGTTTGAATACCTTGGGACCTGTAATTCCTAAGAATTTGGTAATATATACGAATTTAGTGCTTTTGTTAGGCTTCTTGTTACGCCTCTTAACATATTGCCTCTTGTTAGCAGCTCGCATGCTATGAATTTAGCTTAAGAGTGTTCTTTGTAACTTTAATTTTGGAACAATGCTATTTAAACGGCACTAAATGATACATATTCGTGATGTTTAATTATTCTTTTGATATGTATTTTATTTAAATAACCCACTCCCCCTTTTTTAGTTTTCCTTTTAATAGACACACATTCTGTTTGTATTATTTTTGTACACTCTAGTTAATGATGATCACGCTATGATACTGTTGTTTTAATATGATGAATTTAGACGGAATTTACCGTTCTTCAGAGCGAAGGTTTTATTTTTAGAAAATCTTTTCAGTTGTAACTATTTTTATATTTGATGTATTAAAGACAGAAAACTCAATTGCTTCTTGACCGCGAAAAGTTCCTTTCTTCAAATTCTTGTTAAGAATTCTTTCTCTGAGAGAGAGAGAGAGAAAGAGAGACAACTTTAAAGAGCAAACGAATGACTCAAAGCTCTTGAGTCCGTTCAAAGGAAAAGAAAAGAAAAGGGGGATAATGCGAACGCCAGCAGGTACATGGAGAAGCTTTTGAGAGGACAATTCTATGCAGGGATTATTTTGCGCTTTTTCCTTCCTTTCTTTTTGTCCGGCATCCCTTCGTATGTTTTGGCTAAACTAGTTTCTATTTGTCATAATACATTGTATTTCTTTTTAACTTTATTTTCTTTCTTCATTTCTTTTCTTTCTTTCTTTTATGATTCAACTAGTAGAATGCGAGACACTTTGTGTGTGCCCTTTGTAATACCGCCTCTATTGTTCGCAAAACGACCATGTTCACCTGTCATGTAGGATTATGGTAAACAATAGGGGAGATTGATGATCTTGGGGCATGCTTTGTAAAAGAGCATGAGTGGCTGACAGCGCTGACGGATAATACGTTGATGGATGGTTTTGTGAAGGACTGTGTTACGTAGTGGGGGAAGCAAAGTCGTTTGTCATTTTTTGCAAGAAGACTAAAGTTGACAGTTTTTCTAAAAAGAAAGAGATAAAGAATGAGAGATTGGCGGTTACTTTGTGGCTGAAGAATAAAGGGGTCGTAACAGTCTGTCCAGTGACAAGGGATGTGTCAGGGCTAGTATTGAAGCGTGAATAAGATGAATGATGTTCATGAACGTATGTTACCCGAAAAAGGAAGAAAATAAATATATATTGTTGATCGGACATGTTAAGAGAAGGGATAATGTTTGTCGGAGTAATATATTGTATATTAATTTCGGTCAAGATCGTCAATTTCCGCCTTCGTTCGTTCTGGCTGGAGGATCTTAACCTGTTCATGGCATTGCAGTGAAGCAAGCAACGCGATCGTGTGTATATGCAAGATGCTTCCCAGTGCCTGTGGGTATGTAGCCATGCGTTCTTGAATATTTTCGTGCATGCATTGAACCGGGAATCTTTTTGATGGGGGGGATTACGTTACTGGAAGGTAATTAGAATTGCAACTAGGAACATGAACAGTGTATGTCTGTATTAGGTTGATGCAGCTCATTTATCGGCTTTGCTAAAGGTAGACTGGGGGCGTTGTACAAGCAGTCTAGTTTACGCAGAGGGATAATACTTTTAATGGAATAAACGTGTTGAATAGTGCTAGCTCTATAAGAATAGCGGAAACAAGTACCAACGTTAGTGGTCGTACGGAATTGGCTGGTGTAATCATAGGATTGTGAATGATCGTTAAACACTGACAACGCTACACATATAAAATAATAATTAGTTAAACAGTACCTGACGGGTCATAAGTCTTTAGATAAATTGTTACAATTTCCGGAATTGTGAATGGCAGTTGACCAATATAAAATAGTATTGGCAATAATAAAAAATATTATTTCGCTGTATGAATAACATTTTGATGGTTGTAGCACCCTCTGGCTGTCAATGCTGAAAATTCCTGAATACGCTATTATGCGGGGGGATGCTGTAGCAATGGTTGAGCGGGTAGATAACTAATGTCAACTTTATAGAAAAGGCGATCACAGTCATCAGAATATAGGACAATGCGTATAATGCAATTCGACATGTACACTACGGGAAAATAAAATCCTTGTTAAAGGGATGACTGTAGAATGGAGATGTAATCTTATTTCTTACCAGCCTAATAGGAATAGTAAAACACAAATGTAGAGAAACGTGCTTGTTCATACTGCGCGGTGTCCAACCTTCGTAGCTAAACGTCCCAAGCTGTTCACCAGACATTACAATGTGCATGAAAGACAATGGATGTATCTTTCTAGTTGATTAACCGATAGCAACAATGAAAGCACGGATATTTGAATAACTAAGAATAAACGTTCTCAGACGTACTGTCAGCTGGCAACCTCTGCTAAAAACTCACAAGTCGGTCATAGGAAGCTGACACAAGGGAATACGCCAATGCTTGGATCTTTTTGTGTTTACGAAGCAAATGTAAAATGTTAAGCGAGAATGTATATAGAAATAAAAAATAAAGCCTCCTTAAGGAATATGGCCGTATTAGTCGTGCTGGCTACATGTGTCCAACATGGTGAAGGATCATTGTAGATGGGTCATATACGTTACAAGGTATAGCATGCTTGAGTATTGCTGTAAGCATGGGATCTTTGTACAGTGCAAAATGGGGAAATAACAGCTGACATATAGGAAATGCGGTTTAGTAGTTACACTGCATGAGCATCTCTCGGTTGAGAATGTTACTTTTGAATTAGGGTAATTAAAAGTTCCAAGGTAAATGACAAATATTAATCATTCTGTAGATGAGCAAGTGGGCATTACCAGAGTTGTGCAACGGCAATAGGTTTATGCATCTGTACTAAAGCTACGACAGCATTGGTATGTTCAACAACGTATCTGATTAATCATAATAGTTCAGCTATGTAACGGTAGAATAAACAATTGAACACACTAATAGCCAACACTAGTGGACATTTTCGTATTTACATATTCAAAATAAATGTGAGATATGAGCTAATGATAGGCCGGGTGTCTTTAATACACAGGCAGATGCATAGAGTAATATTGTACCACGTATATGAATAGTTAATAGCTGATTTGACAAACAGATAAGAATTTAAATCTGGTCATATGATTGGCAGGACATGGAATTTTATTATAATAAGCACAGATCGGATTTAGCATTGGTAATGAATCACACATATAGAATTGTAATTGCTCGTGCAGGGAAGCGGATAGCATTTGTGTAAAATGAGTGCAAAGTAGCAAAATTAAGTTTTTTAATCAATATAAGACAACGACGCTTGTCACTTTCGATGAAGATTAAAAGTACGAGAAATGTTGGAGTTAGCAACATGGTTTGCTGACGTAACTATTTCAATCGATAGCTACGAATACAAACTTGCAGTATGCAAATGATGTTCACCACGTAGTCCAGGGTGTACCACACGTTCGCAATTGATTAATGTTTATTGTAATCTCATTGGTTAATACTAAAACACAAAGTGCAATGGAGCTTGTTGATTGGCTGGTAATGGCTATAAGGCAACTTCGGCGACAGGTACTGAACTCAGTTCCATAGCACCATGGTGACTTGTACTTGTTCAAACACACACGTAAGTGTCAATTGCGTTCTAC
>JAGDQP010052814.1:2243-13700 GCA_022664845.1 Lepisma saccharinum | reverse complement strand
GCGCTTGTACGTGGGTTGGGACTAAAGTCTATCTACCTGCCTGAAAAGGAAAATAAACAAGAATAATTCCACACGCTATGCAAAACTACTGAACCTGGGACATGCAATCACTTCAATGACTGAAACAGGGAGGTTTCTGATGATTGGTTATATTATTCGGACTAGGTTGACATTAACAAATACAGACTGTACAATGGAATTAACAAGGAATTCAAAACTATGGATTATGGCAAGAGTTCTTTATTGATCTGAATTAAATGAGAGGGGAGGGATGCTGAACGATGGGGTAAATATTGCGGTTACAGGTGATGGTGTCCGGTATAACAATTTACTTAACTGCCATGCTGCATTCTTCCCCCATGATCATTGGAACATAACCGCGCGCACATGGTTTCAATCTGGCACAGGAACCACAATCTTCTATACCAATTGTTCAAGTCTCACTCATGTCTATTTGTCCTTGATGACATTCTGGTATTCGTTCATTATTTAACCATACACATAAGGCACTTGATCATGGCGATCGTTAAGTTAACAGCACTATATACTTGGATATGTCATTCAGGACCAGTGTCCAGGCACGTCCTTTCTCGATGAAACCACAAGCACAAGAGAGTTTGGGAATGGTGCCAGGCAATGCAGTTATTTTATAGATAGGATTGTTCCTTTACGGAGACACTGGCTCGCTGTCCTCCTCCGAACAGCGACAATCCTAACTGTAGAGGGTGTCAATGTGGCAGTCTACCACAAACTTATCGATAATACCTCATCAAAGCCCATCACAAGATCTGCCTACCAGAAAGCTGTCAAATTGGTCCATTACACCCATCTCAGTTAATGTTCGTGTGCAAAATTTTAATGGTTGAGGGCGAGAAGATTGGAGATGAGAATTTGAATACGTCCTGAGCAGAGAAGCACGTACTGGGAATTGGACTAAGGTACCGGACATTGGACCATCGGTCAGCAGTTTGCGCCAATTTATACAAGCGCCTCCGAGCCTGGAGACAACAGTTAAATTCTAATAACATTGTCTCTTTCCAATTATGAGCTTTTTTTTGTTTTTATTTTTGTATGGTTCTTTGTAATCAAAATGCACACCATATACTTTGATATTTCTGAACCTGCATTTAATGTTTGAAGAGTAAGGACAAAAGCCTGATAAGACGAACATTTCAAATTTTCGGATTAATCTATCATTTAATTCTTTACCTAGTATAGTGTTATAGGGCTTCACTGAACTGGACAACAACCTGACAAGTCAATAAATATTTCAATATTTTAAAAACGCATACCATAGAGCAGAAAAAACGTACAAGTCCATGCAAAACAGGGGAGTATACTGACAAGCCCAGGAAATTTATCGGAAAATTTATTGTGTCTTTGATGTTTGGCCAGTATAGCCATTGTTGTTGTTGTCATAGTTACTGTTAGGATTAATTTGGTTGTTCTTAATTTGACTTTGGATGAGTTTTGAAAGAATTTCCACGTACCTGTGTCTAAATATAAATATGGAAGATAGCAACTCTTCTGTTCAAGAAGAAAACATGCTTTCGAAGAAGCTTATTAAAAAGAGGAAGAAGTTTGGACGTGTTAATGATGCCACGAAACGTTTAGGACTGCTATCACATGAAGCACGACATCCATTTAAGTGGATGATGATGATGATGGGTGTTCTGCCCAGGTCCTTGGGCAATGTGAACCGATCGTGGCTTTCTATTGCCTTCCATCAGATGAAGATGACATCCTCATAGTTTAACGTGTATTACGAACCACTTGTGTCCCCACCGAGAATCGAACCGGTACCACTTACACCCCTTTCACACGAAGCCACCATGGTGTCGCCACCACGTCGTCCCATAGTTTGAAACGAAGCATTTCACACGTGGTGGCGGTCGTACCTTTAGTGGCGCGGCCAAAATTCTGATAGCGGCATCCCGCGACTTTCCAAGCCACCAAGTTGACAGCGCCACCACGTCGTTCCATTGTCTCAAAACAAGAAGCGCAGCGACCATAACGGCTTCGTGTGAAAAGGGTCTTGTTTCATTGTAATGCGAGACCCGGAGCCGGGTTCTTCCTGTTCACACCAGCCTGCTGGATTCTCTCTTACTTTGTATATGTAATAAAGGAGTTTTCCCATCTTTTTTTCCTTTTGTGATTCTGGTTTTGTTCCAGCGGTTTGCCGGTATTCCCGGTTAATTTCCCATTTTGTCTTGTGCTGCTATTTGTGCTCATGTATTTGGTCATGGACCTACATGTGTGTATTCAACCTTCTCAGAGTCTGAGATTTTAATCTTTCATTAGGTACTATTCTATTTCCTTTTCGGTTTGTGTGGAATAGGGTTTAAGCCGTCTGGTGGTTGTGGATAATATTTTAGTGAAAAATAATTTGGATTTTATTTAAGGCCTTTAGGTAGCTTTGGCTCAAGCCTATTATTTTAGTATCCTAAGTTACTATTTTCGTATAGAGACAGAATGGTTTGGTGGTCACCCAGCCAAGTATTGACCAGGTTCTTGGCTGCTTGACTTGCAGTATAATCTGTTGGTTACATCTCTTTCATCTTCCTCATTTATTGGTTGGTCTCCCACTGAGGGGGAGAGGTACTCTGATATTTGGACTTTTCCGGTTTTCTTGTTCAAGTTTGTTAATCATTGCTTCCATCCCCGGGCTTCGTTGTAAGTTTCAGGTTCATGTGGTCCATATATATATATATATTGTTTTGGCCCTTAAAACAGCCGATTTTTGTTAATCATTACATGTTTCTCTTTCGCTCAGTTTATATGTTTTGAATTGCAGAGGGAATTACCCATAAATATTTTCAGGTTGGTATTCAGCATAGTTAACTCAGGGCAGGACACATGCACGGAATGTTCCAGTAGCTGTGCCTGTTTTTCATAATAATTTCTTTCCACTATATCTAATGCAGTAATTTGCATTAGAACCACCAGTTCCGTGTGTATTGTAGGAGGTAGTTGGTGGAATATTCCATACTTGGAGTGATTTTGCCCTTTCTACTATTTATGCTGAGATAACTTTTTCCTTGATGTGTTTAAGCATCTTTGGTTCGTCATTTTTAGGTAGGAGATTCAGAGTTCTCCATATGTGTTGAATATCGTCCTTTGTTTCAGTTATATCTGCAGAGAGTTGGTTTCCGTCAAAAGACGCTCACATGATTGTGTCATAATGTGTTAGGTATTTTGCAATTCTAAATTCTAGTGTGGTATTTTTCTTTTCTAACCAGTCAAAGGTTTAGTAGCCACAGGCTCTACTTTGTCCTGATGAGCAGGGACACCCTTTACGCTTTCTCCTTTGAGTCTGTTCTTCATTGAGTTTGTCTCAGCTTTTATTACTATAGCATTTATTATTATATAGCTTTAATTCTTTTTTTAAAAAACGAATGCTTAGAGACAGTTTCTCAGAACATTTTGGTCCTAAAAAGGCATGTGGTTAGTAACCTCTTCGTTTTGTATCAATTCTGTGTAATACAGAGTAGTTTGTTAGGATTTGCTCAGTGTTTCAACCAAGCTTTGTTTCTTTAAACCTAAGGTTCCATTTTTGTGTTTGCTTTGTGCAGGCTGGTGTGAACAGGAAGAACCGGGCTCCGGGTCTCGCTTTACAATGAAACAAACTTAATTATAAGGCAGTGAGTGATATCATTCACTTACGGGTGCTACCTATGTAAGCGAAGACTTCAAATAATGGCCAGTGCTTGTAATCTATTAGGAGATGACTTTAAATGACATAATACGTCATGGATTTTGTCAGCTTGTGCATCTGTCAAATATGTATTCATGATAAAATATGAGTGTATTGTTATTTTCCTTAAATAAATTTATACACCATAAATAGTAATGTTTCTCCTTTTTATGTTTCACCATTTTAAAAGAAAATGAAGAAAATAAACTATTTGAAGTTTTGAAACTTTAGATTTAGTCACCTGGAAAAATAGAGAATATCGACTTAGCTGGGTTTTGCCCTGTACTCTTCATTTTAAATATGTACTCTTGTATGTCTCGCTTGGTTTCCAAGATTTCTATTACATTATAACAATTCCATGTTATTGTGTTTGCTAATACCCAGCAGCGCTCTTATAGGCTATTATTTGTGAGATCAATTTTGCTGTAGAATTCGAGGAATTTTAGCCAATTATATGTATTGGTCATAGCAGGTGACGATGGGGCCTACACTGAATAAATATTTTTTGGTTGATTTGAAAACATATTCTATATATTGGAATCCTGTTTCCATAGCTACAGAATATCGGACTTTCTTTTTAAAGCATCTATTTCATACAAAGACCATCCATCCATGAATGTCTACCGCATCATTCCATTGCAGATAATTTTGTTCCGAGAAAACAAGATATATTTACTTATTCCATGATTAAATGATTATTTGTTTTTGTCAATTAAACTTCAACGCTGTTACAATAGTATAGGAGACGAACACGCGCCTGAGTATGATAGAAAGGTCATAGAAGGATACAGCGACACACACATACATATGTATATATATCATCATCATCATAGTGAACCGTTTTCTATCCACCGCTGGATGAAGGTCTACCCCATTTCCTTCCACATATCTCGTTCTGCTGCTATCCTCATCCATGTAGCTCCTGAAAAACGCTTAATTTCATCTACCCATCTTGCATTTGGACGTCGTCTAGGTCGCTTGTTTTCTCTCGGAATCAAATGTAGTGCATTTGTCGTCCACCTTTCATCTGTTCATCTAGCTATGTGACCGGCCCATTTCCACTTCAGCTTCTTCGCAGTCTTGATTACATCCGCTACCTTTGTTTGAGCGCGAATCCATTCATTTGTCTTCCTGTCCCTCCTGGTTATTCCTAGCATGTATCTCTCCATTGCTCTTTGTGTGACTCTCAATCTTTGAGTCGTTTTGTTCATTCAATGTCCAAGTTTCACAACTGTACATCATCACAGGTAAGACACATTGATTATATCAACTTTACGCTTCAGACACATTGGAAGTTTGCTTTTGAAAATAAAGTGTAGTCTTCCAAACGAACTCCACGCCATTTTACACCTTCTGTTTATTTCATTAGTCAACTTGGCATTCGATGTTTTGAGCTGGCCTAGGTAAACATACTCATCAACTATGCCTATTGTCTCTCCGTTAATCTTTATTTCCCTTTTTGCAGCATGTTGATTGTATATGACCTTTGTTTGACTTAAAATTCATTGTAAGGCCTATTTTCGAACTCTCATTATTCAGTTCTTCCATTCTGGTTTGTAGTTCTTCCGCATTTGAAGCAAACAGGACTATATCATCAGCGGACCGTAGGTGATGAAGATATTCGCCATTAATTTTAACTCCAACTTCATCCCAGTTTAAATTCTGGAACACACTCTCCAGGACCGCAGAAAACAATTTTGCAGAAATTGAATCTCTTTGTCTTACCCCTTTCCAACTTTAAAATTTTCACTTTCTTGATGTAGTCTAATGACAGATGTGGCAGTCGAATAAATATTTCGCAGTAGCTTGATGTACGCATTTTCGATGCCTTGATGTTCAAGTGATTTAAGTTCTGCTGTCAAGGAGACCGAATCGAGAGATTTTTCGAAATCTATGAATCCCAAACACAATGGAAGTTCATATTCATTAGTTTTTTCCATAACTTCATTCAATGTTTGTATGTGGACCATTCTGCTAAATCCACGACGAAATCCGCCTTGTTCCCTTCCTTGCTAACAATCCAAGTCCCGTTCAATACGATTCAAAACATCTTTGGTGAACATTTTGTATAGAACTGACAGTAAACTAATTGGTCTGTGGCTTTTGAAGCGTTCTTTGTCCCCTTTCTTGTACAACAAAATTATAACAACATTATTCCAACTTCTGGGAATTTCTCCCTTCTTCGGGCACATTGAGAATAATTCCGCAAGTTCCTCTTTCATGTTTTCACCTCCCCATTTAAACATCTCTGCTGTGAGTCCATCTTCTCCTGGTGATTTTCCGTTCTTCATCCCTCGAAGTACTTTATCCACTTCTTTCATTACATCTGGGGCATCTACATCATTTTCTTCTGAGTCTTCATTTTCTAGCTCTTCTTCGGAGTAGTACAATTCTGATTAGAAATTTTCAAATATGTTTATAATTTCTTCCTTATTTCGTGTTACGGTCCCGTCCGGTCTCTTAACTGCAATTATTTGCTTTTTCCCTATCATGAGCTGCTGTTTGGCTTTGTTCAGGCTCTTGTTCTTCTCGATTGTATTTCTAACAAGATTTTCGTTACATCTTCGTACATCCTCTCTTATTTTCTTCCTTACGTTTTTTTAGCTCTAGATATTCAATCCTTTTGATGTAATTTTCCTCTTCTTTCATTTCCCTTATTTGCTTCATCAAGAGTTTAGTTTTTTTTTAGATTTTGCTCTCTCTTTTCTTTCTGGTGCCTGCTATTTCCTTGACTGTCTCTCTTATTATCTCGGTCAGTATTTTATTTCTGCTATTGATGTCTTCTTCATCCTCTAACTCTTCCAAGGCGCTAAATCTGTTGCTTAGTTCTATCTCGAATGTCTCTCTGTTTTTCCCTAGATTTTGCAGATCTAAAAGTGCCTGTTTTCCTCTGATAAGCTTCTTTCTCTCAAGTCTAGTATTTAGTTTCAGTTTACATCTCACCATCCTATGATCACTCGAGACTTTGAAACTGTTCAGAACAGACACGTCTTGCAGAATTGCCCTGTTATTCGATAGAACGTAGTCTATTTCGTTTTTGGTCCCATTTGGGCCTTTCCATGTCCATTTCCTCTGGGGCGGTTTCTTGAAAAATTATTGGAAATGAACAGTCTGTTGGTTTCTGAGAATTCCACTAACTTCTCTCCTCTCTTGTTTCTTTTGCCAAAACCAAAGTTTCCCACTTTCGTGTCACTGCTCTGCTTGGCTCCTACTTTCGCATTGAAGTCTCCCATTACAATTTTGTAACGCGATTTGCTACTATCCAAAATCTTCTGTATCTCCTCGTATAGGTCTTCGATTTTCTCCTCCGGATGTGAGGTAGTTGGAGCATACACTTGAATAATATCCATACTGTACCTGTTGTTTATTACTACCTGTGCGATTCTATCTGAAATTCCTTCAATTTCTGTGATCCATGTCTTCAGGTCCTTATTAATTATAAAGCCAACGCCTGTCGGTTTTCCATTTTCTGTTCCTTTAAAGTAGAACGTGTGCCCCGACGGTAGTTCCAACTGTTCTTCATTCTTGCTCCACACTTCTGATAGTCCTATGATGTCCCACTTCATCCTCTTGAGTTCATTCTGCATTTCTTCTAATTTGTTCTCTCCTGAAAGTGACTGACAGTTGAGAGTCGCCACGTATAGGTTCATTCGAGTTGCCGTGTTGATGTCCTGGCAGTCTACAGTCGAAACCCGGGCATTTTGACCCTCTGATTTCCTCCAGGACTGACCGCTGCCGTTACAAGCTGCATTCCGTCCTCCGGGCAATGAGGTCCTCGGAGGCTGTTTCCTTACTTGTACCATCATGTGTAAAGAAAGGAGGGGTGCTGACATTTGACTCACCACGTTGTCAGCTAATACGGGTTGGTGAGCAGCCCATCCATGTTCGTTCGCCAAGCAGTTGCTTGAGTACTCACAAGCCCACGACGTGAACATATGGATTTGACATTAGGCGTCTACCCCGGTCGGTTCCCTTAAGCCTTATATATATATATAATTTCTAATAACTCCACCCTCTTTGTTGAAAGGAAACTTGTCCACATACTTTGCATTAACCTTGTAAACTAAAGCGACGAAGACAAAAATAATGCTCTTGTACTTTGGCGACTACAAATGTGCCTATATGTACCACACATTCAGTGGGAAATGTATGCAGTTAGTTGGAAAAAATCTGGCAAAACAATAACTCTCGCTAAGGTAGAGATTCAGAAACGCTTTCTTATTTAATCTAGAAAATACAAGAAATTGACATAGGTATACATTGTGTTGTTATTAAGATATTCGCTGTTTCGTTATTGGGGTACAGCACAGACGATCATATTACCACTTCATTTTCTTACATATTACAAAACTTTATAATAGTTTGTTGTGCTTGCGGATCTTTTGATATAGATATGACTTTCAGCTATTATGACTTACCATCGATGTGAAATTCAGAAAAAAATACTCAGATTATTTAACAACGACATTCTTTGTCGAGATCACAGCACAAAGTGTGTATCATGGCAGGGATTGGCAGCTCTTCTTTGATCACTAGTGCAGTTATTTTCTGGCAGTCCTGCTAGAGGACATCTACATACATATTGGTACTTCTGAATTCCTGTCACCTGTTCTCGTTTTCAAAATACTGGGAGGGGGCGTTAAAGGGCTCAGTGGCGTTATTTGGGTGACCTACCTTATATATATATATATATATATATTATCAAGACGGGACCATGCTTGTTAAAACTATCACTAGCGGTGACAAATGTATTTATTCATTGAATACCAAACTTTGTGAAACAAGTATTCAAATGTTCCTCCCCAGTAATAGTATTATACGATATATAGTAGCCCTTGCACTTTTCGGACCTTCCTAATTTGATTATATTAGGATATAGATCTTACATTAATGAGCCAGACAAGCATGTACTGGTTAGGCGTGACAGACATCTGAGGAAACTATAGGAGGGATAATGCAGCTGCTTTGCCGAACTCTGGTAAAGCTGATGTTACTCTGAAAGGCAACATGAATTTTAGTAGAGACGAGTATACGCGAAGTTTCTGCATCTGAGTGTTCACATCACATGAATAAGGTTAACTGTGTCCATTTCCTTCTTTGAAGCTTTGTCATAAAACTCATTTCCAACCATCAATGTACTTGAAGATGCATTCCTATTAGTCTCCGACATGTCGGAAACGTTTATTCCTCCGTAGCACCGGATAGCAGACCATGAATGATTCTTACATTTTCATTGTTGAAAGATACGCATACACATTTAAGATGTGTGTATAAGAAGTTTCTATCGTTCCGTTACCATAATTAATTAAAGTTGGGGTTTCGCTCAAGAAATTTGGGAATTACCAGCCTCACCCCAATGGGGGGTGGGGTGAATTTAACAGAAACCCTGCTCAAGAGTACATTGATGTAGGTAAAAAATATAACTCGTACTTTTAGTTGAACTAGTGGACATTATTTTTATCGTGTAGACTTTGATAACACAAAATCAGAACGGGACGGGCGTAATCCATAGTGCTGTTACCGTCCATACACTTCATATTATCTTATCTTACAAACTCAGATATTTTAATAGTGGAATCAGTTTCTCATAAGGGCTTTAAAACTCGTAATATGTAGGCCTAGTCAAATGGCAATCCAACATAAAAAATTATTTGCATCATATCACCGCAAGCTTTGAAGCAACAAATGACATAAATGTGAATTGCTTTATGTAATTCTAATTCTAAAACTAGTGATAGACAGTAACAGGTTTTGAATCTCTCTGAGTAAGGCTGGGGCCACGTGTCATATATACACATGTATATATATATATATATATATATATATATATATATATATATGGTCCATTTACTTGTCTAATGTACATCAAAAATACATTACAAAGGTTTTCTTACACCTGATATCATAAGAACCCCTTTTTTTAAGAGAAAAAATACGTACGTTCTGAGCAAAGAACAATTTTATGTAAAGTAATGTATTTTTTCTTGTACCTTTTATTTCTGTTTCAGAAATTCTTTTCCATAAAAATAATAATAAAAATGGTGTTGGAGCCGGGTACTTTTATTGCCACCCGCCCGCCACCCGCTTAGCAAAGGGGGTCTGCGAGCGCAGTTCCCCGTTCTCTGTATTTTACGCGATCGTTCCAGCTCTTCAGAGCTCCCGTCGGCCAACCTTCCCGAATCAATACAAGAGTTTCCTGTAGACCTTCTCTCTCTCTCTCTCTCTCTCTCTCTAGCTCTCACTCTTTCTGTCAGAGCCCCCTCTCTCTTCCCAAAACCCCACACACAAAACGCCCCTGCTACTACCAAAACGTCGAGGCCCCAACCAAAACCTGTCTCTCCAGAGTATTTTCCAATCCACAATCGAACAGAAGTTATCAGTTCTTGATTCGATACCAACCACGAACTCTTAGAACAAAATCCTAGTGTGTGTGATGGTGTGTGTGTGTGTGTGTTCCTCGTGGGGTGGGAAAGCAAACGTAATATTTGTTCAAGATATTATTAAAAGATCACATCTCTTGTACAAATATAAGTTGAACGGCTGAGAACAATGTGTTGGATATAACTTTTTTTATTAAAAGAAATCTAAGCCCTCTGGTCACATTTTAAATTACAGCATCAAAGGTTACAAACACCATCGTATTAGTAGTAGAGTGGTGTCACACAACAAGATGAGAAGAATTACCCCATAACTTTATACTTTCCTTGTTTAAAAACACAACATGCTATGCTCACCACTTAAACAGGAATCTGTGGCGGACAGGGTAACAATCAATTCAGCTAAGTAGCAGTTAACAGTTTAATTTAATTCAAATTCATACATAGCAAGTATTAATAAATTTTGTAGGCATTTGATCTGGATGGTTCCAAGAAATGATATTCAATTAGTAGTCTTACAGTTCTCAGTTTGAAATGGGATTCTCTAAACTTTCGTTTCCTTCCTTAAAATCAAAATTGGTGTTTTGTTCACATTTTGGTTCAAAACTAAATTTTTATTTATTTTTTATTATATTTATTTTTTACTGAAATTATTTGCATATTCATTAGATTCTCGAAACATATACAGAAAATCGGAGTTCGGCTAAAAAATTACGGATCTAAGGAGCAGCATTGCAATTTCCGTACAACGAAAAAAATACATTAGAATCATACGAAAGTGGTGCTGGCATCTAGTTGTAGAATTCATTACTTTACACTAACCTTAAAGTTTTCTTTGTTCTGATTTTCCTGGTTCTGCGACAATAGGGTTTATTATTTCAATCCGACCTAACCATCCTGATTGGCATTTCCCTTTATTTCACATTGTCACCAACCGAATGCCGTGATTATACCTGGATTTAAGGTTCATATTTCCCTTCCTACTCCTAACGGTAGGATGAAGTGAATGACGAGACCAGTTGAAGGCGTATAATTCAGTATTATAAGAGAACCGTAGTTCAGTCGGTAGAGCATTTACTTCACATTAAAGGTTCTGAGATCAAAACCAAAATTTTAAATAGCACAGTGATAATGGCCGATTGGAGAAACGGAAGTAAAATTCATTAAACTTTTATTCGTTTTAGGCTTCAGCAGCTCCGTCTGTCCGTCTGTCGACAACTTTCAACTCAGGAGCTACTACGACTAGGAAAGTGATTGACATGTTGGTGGAAAGGTCTCGGAAAGACGAGTTCAACCCTATATCATCCATCCAGATTGCAAGGGCGGATCCCGAGTTTCAGGGATTTTCAACTTTCGAACTACTAGGGTGAGGAAAGTGGTTGAGGT
>JAGDQP010052813.1:0-13700 GCA_022664845.1 Lepisma saccharinum | reverse complement strand
GACCAAAAGTCATATCTTGGTCGATTTAGGTCTTTGGACGTTACTTTCTGTGTTGAGTGTGAGGTAGAGTCCTCAAATGTTGTTTTTTGATCTTTAATGGCACGGGTGCAGGATTTGACATTCTTAAGAAAATCAAATCTTAGTTAATTTACTCAATTTTTGATCATCATTTTACGGGAGCGGGTATGAGTTAGTGTCGTCAAATATTATTTTTGGTTTTTACAGGTACGGATGCAAGATTTGACTATCTTAGAAAATTTTTCAAATCTTACTCGAACTACACCATTTTTGATCATCATTTTAGAGGGTGAGGTAAAGTCCTCAAATATTGTTTCTTGACATGATTTCACCTCATTAGTACAATTTTAAACTCTTAGTCAATTTATGCCATTTTCTGGT
Source organism: Lepisma saccharinum (assembly GCA_022664845.1). Lineage (NCBI taxonomy): Eukaryota > Metazoa > Arthropoda > Insecta > Zygentoma > Lepismatidae > Lepisma > Lepisma saccharinum. The sequence goes on along the minus strand of JAGDQP010052813.1, from coordinate 13,301 downwards.
CCCACAGGGGCCTGGGGATCCTTGTTTAACATTATTTATTGTTAGATTGTATTTCCTTTTATTTGACAGTAGTTTTACTTTTCTTGTCCCAAGGATTAAAAACTTTCATTCTCTACCTTTCAGGGCCCCTAGGACTCACATAGGGTACCTCCTATCCATGGAACAGTACTTTCTTATTATTTTCTTCTATATTCTAAAATTTGTGACCATTTTGGTCCTTTAGTTCTAAGGATTAAAAAGATCAATTTCTCATGTTTGAGGCCCTATAGGGCTTACTGGGGAACTGTGAATGTCCCCCAATAGTCCTGTCTTGTTACTCTGTTGTATGTTTTACACGTTTCGACCATTTTGGTTCCTTTAGTCCCAAGGATTCAAAAGATCCGTTTCCATATTTGGGGCCATCTACGGCCCACTTGGGACCTATAGGGGTTCCCCATATAGTATTTTCTTAACACTCAGTTGAATATCCTATAATTTGCTGTCTACTTCTCGTCATCATTTTACAACAATAGTATGTTAACATTCATTGGGCTCTGTTTTTTAGGACATGCCAGAATCATATGGCCCCTGTATCGTACTGTCTTATTATTTTGTTTACTGCTCTTTGCTTTCAACATTATCTACTTACAGTTATTCATTCACGTTACAACACTAGCTGATAGAACTTTCTATAGATTCCAGGGGCACTTCGAGGCAACCGGCAGGGCCTCTTAGGGACATTGGCTTATTGTTTTTTTGATTTTAAAGCACGCTTGTTTATGTCCTTACCAATATTCAAACACAATATACACTTTGTAATTGCACTTGTCAAGTGCCTCTAAGAGGCACATGGTGGTTCCATAGTATTTTAACTTTCAATGAGCCCTGGGGGTCATTTGGGACCTGCCAGAGCCAAATGGCCCCTGTATCGAACTATCTTATTATTCTCTTCAGTGCTCTTTGCTTTCAACGTTATCTACTTACAATTATTTATTCACATTACAACACTAGCTAATTGTAATTTTTATAGGTTACCAAAACCCTGGCAGGTATAACATTAGCTTATTATTTTTTAAAGCACGCGTGTTAATATCCTTACCAATATTCAAACACAATATGCAGTTTTGTCATCGTAATTGTTAAGAGTCTTGCAGAGGCGATTGGTGGCCCCGTATTTTATTTTTAATTTGTACTTAATCCCGTATTATATAGTTGTATTATATCTAATTTAAAACATGTCTCGTCGCATAAACACCTTTTATTACACTGCTTGGAAAGACTATCTGAAGTTTCTCGCAACGTATTCACACTTTTAAGCATATGGTTCGTAATTCGTTGGTTCGATCCCAGCGGTCAACCATCCTGAGTGATTTTTTTCACTCACTCAAACCAGGCAAATGCCCGGATGGTACTTTTAACATACGTCCTGGCCGACACTTCAACTCCCCTATCCCGGCCTGAGCCATAAATATAAAAATTCTAACTCAGTGTGGTTCGCAATTTACTTTACCATGTAGGTCACGCACTTAAATCATATTTTGAGTTCCAGTGCTATGACACGCATACACAGTAAAAATAATATCTTACAGCAAACCAACTTTGCCTCGTTCTGATGTTGGGACTAAACATTCAAATTAGACCATAGTTGCCTTTTTTAGCATACATGCAACACGAGGCCTTACTAGTTTACTTTTGTTGTTCCATATTTACAAATATACAAGCAAGTTAAACTGGATCACTTATTTTACCAGATCCTATGCACTTTCCTATTTCTACAGGAATTGTGTTTTCCCCATCACTCTTTATCTTAGGAAAAAATAAAAAATATCTAAACACTCATGACAACTATATAACTTAACTCCATTAGAAATACAACAAATTATACAAAATCTCTGTACATACCTCAGTATCTAATATTAACTGAAGCACTCAGACAACCTCCTCAGTACCTCTTTCCGCATTAAATGTTCAACGAACAATAAGTTTACCATTTCCAAGTATTCGCCTTCCAGCCTCTAGACTTCTTTCCCCTCTCTCTCTCTTCTACTCCCGGTCTCAAAATGCGACTTGATTCCTATACATACTGCATCTCATCTTCCACCCGAACTTCCAGTCATCTATTTACATTTTTTTTCAAGTACTTCTTTCGAAATAATCATGACTTCTATATGCAGCGTCTGTCTCCACTCAACGACTCATGTTCCGTACTTAAAAAAATGGGGAGAGAGAAGCCAACATTGTGCCTGTCTTCATCTTATTACTATGCATACCTTGTCTTCTATCTTAGGACAGACACTGCAGGAGGGTAGTTATCTCTGTATATGTACTGAATTTAATATGCATAAAATCCTTATGTTTATCTCCGACAACTTCTCAGATAGGTCACATTATGCAGTAAGAGCCGCATACAAAACGGGAGCGGGTCCGAGCGGGAGCTTGGTCTTTGTGATTAGTTTCTGTACCTTTCACAGTTATGATTTGAAATTTTGTGGCTTTTACAATATGTGTATTCCGCACGTAGCACAATAAACATTTCTTCCACTTATCAACAAATGAGAACAAAAAATGTTTCTCCTTACCAGCACATGAATTCCTTAGCACGAATGTTTGCTTTGCCTCAAATGTGAAATCATTTTGCTGTTTTATTAAGGTTTACACTAGATGGCAAACGGATTGTTGTGTAAATTCTCCTGTATTTCAACTTATGAAATTTGTCAAAATGGTGATATATCAGAGAAAATTGTTCCATCAAAATTGAGTCAATAAGATGCTTGTTATTTTGCATTTATATTTGCGCTACTTTTTAATAAATCCATCTGCTACACCTTGACAGCAAAAAAATATTTTTAGTAGCTAAATATTCATAGGCCTTTTGCACCTTGAAATCAGCATACTCAATGTAATAATTAATTCATGAATTATAACACATTTAGTGTGTATACCAAGACATCATAAGACACTTATTAGGAATTCGGCCAGGCTGTTTATTTTGTGGAAGGTGTCAAGTCGAAATTGGGAAGATGTAAGTGGAGTTTTGCATGGTTTCTATCAAAATTTTACCAAATAATTTTGAACTAGAATTTACAAAAACTGCAAAATTACACTTAAACCATAACAACTCTCTTGACACCCACAATCGTAAAATCATAGCTGAATGCTTGTACTACAGTATACATAAAATGATTGTATATATAAAATGAGGATAGTTTGAAATTCGGGAATAAAATTTGAGCATTCAGAATAACTGGGTTTATCATTCCGGAATCGGAGTGAGAATTTTCGGGTTTCTGCAATGTCGGAATTTTGACAATGCTAAATTACGTAGCGTCAGATCGCCAGAGATTTGCAAGGTAGGATTTCAGGGGTTTTCAATTTCCGGAGCGTCAACGTTCCGGATTCCACAGAATTCTGCATTCCGGAATCGACTTTTAACCTCCAAAAATAAAGTATAGTGTCTGTGTTAATATAAATTGATCGTATACAATACATAGTTTTATTAATATTATTTTTAAGCATTCAATATTATAGAGAATATTGGTATCTGGTATGAAAAGTATCATGGACTTTAAAATTAGTTTATCCTTCGAATGGAACAGAATTCAAAATTTTATAAAATTTTCAATTTTAAGGGTCATAACAATAGTCACCATTTTAAGGTTGAATTTTGCCCCGACCCTTCGGCAATTTTGTGTATAAATTTGGAGTTTGTATGTGACTGCTTATGTTTATAGTTTGGTTCGGAAACAAATCGAAGCTTTTTTTTTAATTTTCATGAAATGCAAATATAAAGGATATAACTGTGGGAGGGCACACATCTCCATGGTCCCTCTTTGGATACACCATTGAAATGGAACTTAAAATACGTACTTGGGCCCTATGTCATTCTACGATATTGATTAGCACATATACCTTCAGATTGTTTTCCTTTAAGAATAATTACAAAAATGACAGTCGTGGAGTCCGAAGCGGAGCCTGCCCCCTACTGGGTGTTATTGGTGCTAATTGAGCACTGGTATTTGACTGTTAATTCCATAAACAAAGACCGATTCATTTATGTAATGAGAACTATATATGATTCACCTGTTGAACGAGAACAATATGATTTATTCCGATAACCAACCTTTTATTTTCATGCATATGTGATAACAATTCATATTCCACTTCTGTACACGCAGGCATACAGTGCTCTCTACATTCTGATAACCATTTTTCAAGCGGATCTTGCTTTTTGCCCAATCTTGAAACATGTTCTGAGCGAACAACAGCTAAAAAAATGAAACAAAAAAAACTTTTAATAATAATAATAATAGCTTTTCATTTACGTCATGAAAATAATAATAGCTTCGGATTAATGTCATGAACAACTTTTCTGTTAAGTAATTCGAACGTCAATGAAAGTTACTGAAGATATTATAATCACAAAAGTATTACTAGTTTTCTTTTACATCTAGGAAAGTTATAGGTTACGTTGTTAAATATAAACAATAACTTACTAGAATCGTTATTTTAATTATTGCCTGTAGGCATCTTTGGCTTAGTTAGGGATGAGTTAGGTCAAGAATGTGGAAAGTATTGCTTTTCTGAAGGTACCATCTCGATATTCGTCTCTTGAAACTGAAGGGGAAACTCTGAAAAGTCAGTTCAGTTAGTGGTGCACTCACCTCTGGTGCTACGGGTAGTCGTATAGATCCCTGCTTATGCCATGAGCGCTTTGTGATGGACAAACACCGTGTGCGTGTGTTTTCTCGGGGTGCTCCAGTCTCGTCCCACTTCCTTCATTCTATCAATTCATCTTGTCATTATCCATACAACCTGAGCTATAGTTGCCTAAAGGTCTTAAATAAAATCTAAATATGAAAAACCTGCGTACTCAGACACAAGGGGGAATCGAAAAAAAGAACTTTTTTTATCGAAAAGGGAGAACTGCTATTAGTAAGGAAAAGACGCCTTGCGTGATAGTGACTTCACACAAAATGTTTGGGATTGTTCCGACAACTCTTTAGATTGTAGCATGGCTCTTGAAGTTTTACTGCACTGATAGAGATGCAACACGCGCAGTAATCTTAAACCTTTTACTCTCAATACATTTCACTGATTTGATTTTTGGGCAGAGTTTTTACACAAGCGTGTGAGACTCGTAAGCCAGTGTTAATTTAAGTATTTAGAGTTAAAGAAGTTCACCAGAATGTGAAGCACTTTTCTTAATTGACACTGAAAGACGGAGAGAACAGCCCGGAGATGGTTCAATTTTGAGCTCTGCCCGGACACTCACAAGTAGAGACGAGGCCAGGGTGTCAGGTTCTCTACAAACTTCGCATTTATATACAAAATTGGTATATATTTAGGTATAATCATATTCATCTAATATATTTATTATCCCCGGATACGCAAAGAAAACAAAGTACGAAACGATATTGTGGGTACTCGTCTGTCCACAAATATTATATTTTCTATCATATATTATTCTTCTCTTTCTACACATCCACCGTCTCTAATGTATTATTTGTATTGAGGCATCGCATTTCTGGACTGAAGTTTCGCTTTGATGTAATTATATCTCTTTCCATAACCGCACTGATTGGAAGCAGCTTCGTCGACTATTTTACAATCATCAGAAGGGTTTGCGGGTAGTATGTATCAAACAGGGCTACCTCTCTTTCAGACTCCTTGCTTCCGTAGGCACCGGGACCAATACACTGTAATTGAGAGCATTGTCTTCCTCTTGACGGTCCTAGCTCGCATTATGACTTTGTGATACTACCTGATTCCTCCATTTTCATCCTCGAATCGTCTGCTGGTGACTTGTGAGTTGATCGGGAACAACTCCGGTGAGCGATACACTTGCTTGTTATTCATATCGGTAGTTTCTGACATCTTCAATCTAGCCATGGTCTTCTTTCTACGTTTTTGGGTTCTCAAAAATCGTTTTCGTTCTGCGATGAAAATGTCAATATTGCATATTCACATTTTTCGAAATGCTCTCTGGTCTACTAAAAATGCTACTTCGCGGCGCGAAACCTTCTTTTCACATTTTGAGGAGGAGGGCTCTGCTGGGCGTGAACAACTGCATTAAGTTATGTCAGCTAATACTTTTAACATTTTGCACATATTTAGTGGATTAATTTTTCGGATTCTTCACATTCAAATGACTTTTCTTCATTACATCATTTCTCGTAATACTCACAAGAATCTGGTTTAGAGTGTTGAACAGTTTTCGAGCCCGCTTTCTGTGCGCGAGGTCACATGGTCGATTCCCGACGAGCTTTATTGTACGGAGTGGTACGGAGCCCACTTCTATAAAACTGTAATTCCTGTCATTATATACTCAGTAGCTCGTTTGAGGTTAATGGAAATTATCTCATTCGCTCTGGTAAAGAATTTAATACTGTTGGGTAAATATGCGGAACTCGGAATGCAGCTATTTCATCGTGGTGAGAACTGCATTGTTCCATTCGCCCTTTTGCATGAATTAAGCAAAGTACTGTATATTTTGGCGAACTTCTAATACTTCAAACAACTAAATGAACTCTGGCTTGCTTGTGTGTTATAAGCTTCTATAAACGTTCTTCCCACAAATCAATCAATGTAATGCGTTCAAAGTAATAGATATAAGTTGATTGCCCACGTTGAGTCTCTATATCTGAACTATGAAACTTTAAGAGCGATGCGGCAAGCTAAGGAGTTGACCAAAGATCAAAAATTTTGTGGGTAAGGTAATTGTGTATAAAGTCACTTTCCGGCACAAGCTGTTATCAAATCTAGAGAGATAAGTTTTTTTTTCGATCCAAACTATTACATACTTCAAATTTGAAATCCTGGATGTTATCCGCCTGGACCACAGAGACTGTGTGCCGTAGGCATTTGTTTGGCGAATGTAAGTAGATGCAGATAAAGTGATAGTCCTGAGTATAGAATGTACTATTCACTTTAATATATTATTACGTACAGCAACCAGAGCCATAATGAAATCCATAAAAAATATTATCTATTATCTATTGATATGTTTACTCAAAAGCGGCTATGTTATCAAAGTCTGAATAATATAAAATAAACTGATTATTATAAACATTCTACAAAAGCAACTTTACAGAATATAATTTAAGAATATATCGTAGGTTTACCATTGAAACACATGAAGTGAAACTTTTGCGATTTTTAGTTTCTGTGGTTGTCGACTTAAGATGAGTCTACTTTCGATTTGTGAAGAACAATTGTATTGATCGCGAATACATGTGTATTCATTAATAATTTAGGAAAATTCATGAATCTACGAAAATTACTTTTAGCATTATTAGTTGTTATAACAGTGCATATATATTTGGAAAATAATCTTATATACTTAGAGATAAATGGTATATAAAAAGTAACCCCTAAAGAGTAAGTAATTTCTCTTCTCTATACTATTGAAGATAGTAAATCTATGGTTCTAACAAAACGTATTTGCAAAGTCTATATATTTTCAAACCTTTTCCAATTTTATCAAATTTAATTTATTCTATTCTAAACATTAATTTTGTCTTATTATATGAAATATGTATTACCTATTGTGTAATATTTTTCATTGATAGACATTATTATAATAATAATTTAATTTCTACTTTATCGTTAAGGTTACTTTATCCAGAAATACAAATCAATCGTTTAATGTAATCAATTATAACTTCTGCAAATTAGCTTTTCTGCACAAGAAATGCAAACATTTTGTATCATACCTTTTAAAGTCGTGAAATACGTATACAATGTTAACGGTTCACAGTATGGATCTTCCCTTGACCCTGAAAGTAAATATTGATTTGCAAACAAGATGAATTGTAAACTTAACGCCTAATATTCTTACAAACAAATCTACTGATGAAGCTGAAAAATAATTACGTGTTTCCTTTCGCCATGATCATAATATCAAATTATATTTTCGGAGATATCGATGACATATAGAGTGAAATTACTGCCTGCGGAAAGGGATCAAAGAGAATGCATTAATAAGTTTATATTGCTGAAAGAAAGGAAAGCGAAACCTGGGTCGAAGAGGCTACCTGTTTGGGAGGTTCTGCATGGGCACTATCTTGAGATTGAAAATTTAAATTGAATATTTAAATAGTTAAATTGAAAACGGGTCGATTAATAGGCATACTCTCCCGGCATTATGGTCAACACATATTAGCAGAATAAGTGTAGACAGGTTTTTTTTTGTGAAACCTTCATTTGCCAATATTTCGTACAATTTTTCTGCTAACCTATTCAACATTTTTGGGTCAGACTTATCTCAGTCAAGGGTTTTCTTTATCAGGACTTTGGTAAAGGATTTGCGTGTATCCTGTCCGCTATCAAAACGGGTCGCAGCCGCAGAAACAGCCATTATGCAGAAACTGACCAGATCATCAATCATAGCACTTAATCCACAGTACTACTGACGAATGAAACTGACGATACAGTACTCAGTACTTAAACCTGTAGTATACAAAACATCATCAGGTTGTTCTAATAATTCAATCATACGCAAGGAACAAACTCAACGGTCAAGTTCACGCTCACACTTACGACTACTACTAAAATTACAACTATTGAACATCAATCGCTAAGTGATTCAGACACAGAAGACGAAGTACAAATTGAAATCGACAAACCCGAACAATGTCCTACTATCCAAGAGCTAAGCAAACAGCAGGTTTACGCTTTCGTACCAACCGAACAAATTTAAAGCAAATTTTAAAACAACACACAACCTCTGCAACAAATGCTAAAATATATTTCGCGAGCTGCCATTACAGAACTAAAACCCACTAGCAACTGAGTTATTATTAAACCATCAAACTATAATTTTGTACAAACTATACGAGACAAATATAACTTTGAAATCTTCGGGAAATAAGCAAAATAACGAAACTCACTGACAAAGGCACGAAAGATCCGTCACTTCAACGTACACCACCTTGCCTCCCCCTTGTTATACATGGAGTTTAACCAACTATTTCTACAATGGAAATAAAAGTTGAACTAGGAGAAGAAGAACGTCTGGTTTCTTCGTCAAATGGAAAGTTCTGTAATAGCACAAGGTATATATTTTAACGTAGTTACGAATGTGTTCACGAGATGGCAAAACTTGCAACGTGATAATTGTTATGAAAGGAGGTATTTCACAATATGAAATGTTCAAACCAAATATAATTAATGTGTTGAATTATATTTCAAAAATTTTATATCATTATAAGATCGACTGAATATTGTATACACAAGTGTTTGGAATACTAAAATATTAATGGTTAATTTTGTTGAAATTTATATGTACTCCCTCTTCTTTTTTCTTTCTTTCCCTCCTTTTTTCTCTCTTTCATTTCTCTGCCTGTCCAACAGACATACATCGGTTTTAATTTGTCATTGTGTGTCCAAATTTCTCACTCCACCAACTTATAAATATTGATTCGTCTTGCTGTTATTCTTTACTTTCATGGATACTAACCATTGGAGATTTTGAAAAAATAAATATGCTCATGATGTTTGCTGGTTTAAGTATGGGAGATACTGAGGAAAGAGAAAGATGGGTCTTTTTATCAAACACGATTATGGGATAAGAAGGAGCAATATTGGTTGCTTATCCGGACGGCTTTAGCTGTCTTATTTTTTTACGCGAAGTGTACTATATATATATATATATATATATAATAGATTAAATATAATAGAGCAGCAGAACACTCGATATATTTTCTTTTTCCAAGGCTTTCGAAAGGTTAATCATGCTCTATTAATAACAAAGTTTTCTAAATTTGGTCAATAATCTCCATTTGTAGCTCTCTTTAAAACAAACCTTACAAATCGAAAGCAGTTCTTGGTGAACAAACAATTTAAATTATTTGAATATGAAACTAACTCAGGAGTACATCAGGGATCTGATTTAGATCACTTCTTGTTTCCCTTGTATGTAAACGATTTACGAAATATTATCAGTAAATTTGCAAATTGTTTGATGTATGTGGATTACATAAATATAGATGCTGAAGTCCAAAGTATTGATGATTGTCAATACCTCCAGAAACATATGGATGCCTTATGTAATTCGGGTGAAAAGAATGTCTTCAGTTGAACAGGAAAAGGGTTGGTATATGGTTTCCTGCAAAACAAAATGCAAGTGTCTGGCAGATTATAGAATTCGAAATATATTATTAATCAAGTACAATCAATTAAACGTTTAGGTGTTATTATTGAGGAACGCTTAACTTTCAACGACCATATTTATTACGTAATCAATAGAGCCTTCAGCAATTTGGGTTTTCTGCACAGAAATTCAACTTATTTAAATACGGTGCGAAGTAAACTAGAAAATGGTTCAATCATATGGTCGCCTCTCGTAAATATCATTAGAAAAAAGTAGAGTGGTAAACAATCTACAGTTGAAAGTGGAATCTCATAAAAACTTACTAACCGAGTTCATTTGTACTGGCTTTTATAACAGATTTTAAAATAAGTCAGCAAAATTTTTTATATAAAACTGTTCATGGAAAATTCGATAACAGTTTTTTTTAAGTTTGATTGATTTCAATATTAAAAGAGCAGATACACTTACAACGTGACGATTTTCATAAAGGAAACCGAACACAGAGCAATATAAAAATTCACCGTTACTAAAAATGCGCTCCGAGTACAATAATTTTTTCCAACTTCCCTAGTATAAATTTTGCACTAGCTTTCTCAGTTTTCGAACATATTTTGAGATGATTTATTTGATTTTTAATACTCTATTTTAATTTTCAATATGCAACTTTCAAAAATATTTCTATATTTTCTAAATCAATATTGGTACACTCAAATAATTTCATCTACGTATACACTTAGGCATGTTAAAAGAATATTACTTAATACTTTGTAACATGTTTTAAGTAACGAGTTTCTGCGTTAATTATTACAGTCCGATGTGTCCCATTATGTTTTGTAATTCTAAACTACCATTGAGGTTTCCCATTATTTTGAAAGTTCCTCCTTTTTCCATATAGCAATTATCAATTTGTATAGTTCCTTGATTATTATTGTTACTCCCGCTGTAATTAGTTGAGCTGGAACATTGCCTATTCCCGGTAATTTGAAGGTGTTCAATTTATTTAACGAAATTTATCGACATCATTTTATTTATGATGAAGACTTTAAAGAAAGGTTGTGCAGAAAGCGATGCGACTGGAAAACTAGCTGAAAAGTGTACGTACTAGTAATAACAGCTAAAGAGAAATAAACAGTTGGCGTATCTTTAGAACGATATTTATTTATTAAAATCTTTTATAGTAAATTTTGCCTTCGACCTGTCATGGATACCCGTCACGTTTTATTAAAAATCTACAATAACAACACTTTCCACAGTCGGCATTTGATCCCGGGAATTCGAGTCGCTGGCTGAGCACCTTAACCCACGCAGCTACCAGGTCGACCACCTTTAGTATGAATTGGACACTATTTTTATAACCATTCACTTTAATTTAATTTAAAGAGTGTAACCTGACTTTAAAGGTAATTATAAATAATTTTGTCTGCAGTGTTATACTAAAAAACGATCGTTATGTTTGAAACACAGACTCATACGATATTTAATCAAATGGCCTCCACTTGTCCAACTGTATTATCAGTTGTAAAAAAATACGGCGAGCATAGGAATCGCAAATGCGCCGCCATTTACTGGACGTAAAGTCGCTAAAGTGGTTTGTAGAATTGGAAATTGACTTTCTTCACAAAAGGTTAGTGATTGTAGGTTCTGTATATTGTCAGCCTGTTTCCAGATTTATAATTTAATGAACTAGTTTTTCTTTGAACGATCTGTAGTGGTGTTTGGTCCCTGAATCATACGATGTATAGTTCTAGTTCCTATCACAACGTTATATGGATCCTCTTTCGAGTAACTAATATTATTCTGTCTTTTGTATCTTACACCTCCAATGTGTGGTTGCCATTAAACACACGACCATGAGCGATATGAGAACAATGCCTTAACACTAAATTTGGTGTAAAGATGAGAAAATCGACGATTCATACATTCTTCATTTATGTTTATGCTGTACGAAATGTATATTATAGTCAATCTTCGAGCAGGATTAAAAAACAATTGAATTAATTATAGCGAACTTGATATGATGCTAGACACTACGACTAAACATCGTGGACTACTAAAGTTTTAGTGATGTTAGTATCGTCACTGGAATATGGATTTGCACAAGAACGAAAGTATAATAAATAATTATTTGATATATTTAATACGTATTAGAATACGAATATGTTTTTCAGTCATTTGATTTCCTTGCTCCAGGAAAATATTTCTTATGAGCTATTTTTTTATATATTCGTTGCTGCTATAGATACTTACTGGGAAAAATGAAAGGAGTACAATTCAAGAATATTTTAAAGGATTGTATGTTACAATCTGTGAAGCAGTTGCGTTGAGTGTATACTTTAAAATATTCCAGATCCTTTTCTCCTTGGTAGAAACATCCTCTTTTTTCACTTGAGTATCTTTTCAAACTTTCAGAAGTTTTTGTCACTTTTGGCATAATAGTAACTTCATTCCGTAGTTCCTTTAAATATATAATGGGGTGAAATTCTGTACGAAGTTCGGCAGGATGATGCATGTATACCTGAAAATTGATTTAGAGTATAATAATAGTTAAGGAACATTATTCAAAAAATTATACAAAAAAGAGGATTATAAATATTTAGAAAATAGTGTATAATTGTTTTTAGGTTACATGTTTAATGCTTTTCAATATCATGTTTGCAATCTTTATGCCATCTCTACGACAGTTCCCTAGACTTATACACTTATGTCGTGAGAGATATTTCATCACTTTAAAAATCATGATAAATTTGTTATATTCGAACAATTTTCACTAATGTTTAAAATCTTACGTGATACGAATTTGTTTAATTAAATTATTTTAGTAATGTGTATTAATAACGTTATAATACATAACGTTAATGAATGTCAAGTGCGGAATGAATTTTCGGGTCTGTAAAATATATTTGTTAAAAGATGAAATATTCGGATTATAAAAACATAAACATTCTTTTGAAATCATGAAACTTAAGATTTGTAATTACTTAGTTAAACAATTACAAGGGTGGAGTTACTGATAAAAGTTCAGTGTGGTTGTGCTTAAAGGCACATTAAGGTATTTCAAGATTGTATCGTATTAACTAACAAATGAATCACCGCATTTGTTTCATTTACTTACGTTTGGGAACTAATATGTAATATGTTGTTGATTGTTATCATGAAGTTCTAACACGTGACGTTTACTTTGGAAAGATACAACTACAATAAATATATATATATATATATATATATATATATA
>JAGDQP010052812.1:0-13701 GCA_022664845.1 Lepisma saccharinum | reverse complement strand
TCAACTTGAGTTTCAGTTTTGGGACTAGCGCGAAGTCGCAAGGTGCCAAATCTGGCGAGTACGGTGGGTGGGGTACAACCGCCATGTTGTTTTGTGCCAAAAAGGTCCTGGTGAGCAAGGACGTGTGACAGGGCGCGTTGTCGTGATGCAGCAGCCAGTTCCCTTGACGCCAAAGTTCGGGCCGTCGTCGCCGCACGTTTTCACGGAGCCGTCGCAAAACGTCACAGTAGTACGCAGAATTCACTGTTTGGTTGGGTGGGACGAATTCTTTGTGCACAATTCCCTTGGTATCAAAGAAAACGATGATCATGCTCTTCACTTTCCTCTTCACCTGTCTCGCTTTTTTGGGTCTTGGAGAGCCCGGGCTCTTCCACTGGGATGATTGTTGCTTTGTCTCTGGGTCATAACCGTAAATCCAGCTCTCGTCGCCAGTGATAACCCGAGACAAGAAGGTTGGATCATCAGATGCGGTCTGACGAAGGTCCGTGCACACTTAAACACTCTGTGCCTTCTGATCGGCAGTCAAGATCCTTGGCACAAATTTTGCGGCGACACGATGCATGCCCAATTCAACAGTCAACATTCGTTGACATGTCCCATAACCAATACCCACTTCATCCGCAAGGTCTTGAATGGATCGACGTCGATCTGCACGAACCAATTGTTGAAGTTTGGCAACATTGTCTGGCGTTGTGCTGCTAACGGGCCTTCCTGTGTGAGCATCATCTTCGACGTCTGTACGGCCGGCCCTGAACCGAGCATGCCACTCAAACACACGCGTACGGCTCATGCTCTGTCCCCCAAACACTTGTTGAATCATTGCAAGGGTCTCCGTAGCACTTTTCCCGAGATTCGCACAGAATTTGATACACACGCGCTGTTCTGTTCGCGGATCCATCGTAAATTCGCCACACACCAAACACAGAGTATTACGGAAATCACTGTGGACACGCAACACGTCCTCCCAGCTGAATGCCACTCTGCACACTGACTCATCAGGTATGCAGCTCTCGCCACCTAGCGGTGCAATGATCTACTACTCCTACTTTCCAGATGGCAGCACCAGTCCCGAAAATTTTGGATAGCACCTCGTACATGCTGTACGATTATTATGTTTATATTTACCTTAATTTATTTCAATGCATGCTGCGTCACTTCTCTTATGTTCTGCATTTGCTTTCTTTACGTGCCGCGTGTTAGTGTGTCATAATAAAAACATCACACAAGCTCTTGCAAATAAGCGTGAATCGCACAGCATATATACAGTCGCAAATGGAACATGTGGGATCAGATATGTCTATGGTGCATTTAAGAGCGATCGACCGAAAATATTTGGGAAACATTGGTCTAAACTGTACTCTTTTAAATTTTTTGAACAGTTTTCTCTTCTGCCCTTAAACAAGTGTCAAATGAACTGCAAAGTTAAACAATTCAATAAAAACAAGCAAATAACACTAAATAACTTATCCTCCTTTCATTTGTTTATTATTGCTTAAGGAAATAATGAAAAATTATTCTACCATTTTTACTTACCACAGTAGCATTTCTGTGAGGTCCGAACATCCACAGCTTTGACTGTTTACCCTGGTAGCCTGTATTTGTTTTGTTCTTGATATTCCCTCCGATCTCATTTGGTCCGCCTGAAGGTTGTGAATATCTTGGAAGCCCTGATGCTGTCCCTTCTTGGCGAGTGGGGATTCTTGAAAACGAGGTTCGTGATCTAGGAACCTTCAACTCATTTTCTTCAGCTTGTGATGTATTCGATTGCTGCTTCATATCAAGATTCGTTTCCGAAGTGACTGGACTTTTGCTCAATTGGGTGCGATATGTTGAATCATTTCTTTGCACTGGAGCTGACGAGACGGATATATCAGATAATGCGGGCGAATTGGTGACTCTTGCATACTGTGCTGTACATGTGACACCATCAGATGGACTAACAGAAGAAGTTGAGGTAGTGCCTGGATTTCTGAGCCCTTTTGGTGCGTTCGCTGATGTACTGTGATCTGAAAAGTACGGTAGTGATGATGGCAATTTACTACCTGACATGCGAATACTTGGGGGATTTTGTGCAAGGAGATTTGAGTTTAATGGTGTTTGATTTGAAGGCTGAGAATAGGTGCGTGTGCCATGAGAATAGAATCCTGGCTGTGGTAATCTTGTAGAAGATGCTGAAGTACTAGTTAGTGGTGGCAGCATATTTGAGCCTAGCTTATTGGCAGGGTTTACTGCAGTCGAACCTCCTGAAGGCAATGTACTTAGAGATGGTATTTTTGAAGCAGACACTTTCAAAGGTCTTTCCTTTGAAAGCGATGGCGCACTTATATTTCTAGGGATACCTGACTTCTTTGCACCTGTTGGTTGGACTAGTGAGCCATTTACGTTGCCCGAAATGCCAACTGAAAGGCCATTGGAGACCACTGGTCGCTGCGGTGTTGGTGCAACTACTCTCTCACTAGCCTCTGGTTTATCCTGAGTAAAAGTCGCGGGCTTATCCATAGAAATATCCTTTACTTCACGTGACTCCGGTTTGGTTGCATATTCTTCTGTATCTTCGTTCCTAGACGCGAGTATTTTGGTCCCATTACTGTACAAGTTATTTACATCAGGTACTGCAGGACTAGACGAAGATTCCTCCAACTTAGAAACTTCTCTTGACACAAGTCTGTCCTCCGAAGTTTGCAGCTCTGAATCACTTTGCACCTTAGCGATCGTCGAGATAAGTCCTTTTGATTCTTGTGGTCCTGAATCTTCATTCGAAAGAGAAGTGGGAGTTATCGTAAAAGTGGAATTGAGGGTATTGTTTGGTGGCAATTCTCTTGATACCTTTGGACTGGAATAAGCTTTTGGTAGAATAGTGAACGTTTCGTTTAGGCTTCTACTCTGTTGACTCATTTTCTGCGAATTTTGGTTGTTTTCAAATGATGTTTCTTCAAAATGAGATTCAACTCTACTTTGATTGAAAGACATCGTAAATTGAGACGATACATTTGTGGTCTTCTCCCGAATCGGTGTTGACTGGTGTAATGGTTCCTGACTATGACTCTCATTAAATGCTTTGCGAAAAAAGGCATCTCTCGGTGATTCCGTTATACTACCTCTTGTCTGTGCACGACTTTCATCCGAAAGGATATTATTAAGCAAATTGAAACTGTTATTAGCACTTGCATTCATATTCTCTTTCTTCTCTTCCGATTTCATATTATCCTCAATGGTTGCTGACACTTGCGTCGTTTTCTCTCCTGCAATGAGAAATTTTGCCATTCAAGATTAAGCTACAAATATTTAATTTGTAAACATATTACCTAAGCACGTGCACATATTAAAAATAACGAGTGCTTCACATTATTATGCAAAATTAAAATCTAATAGTAAGTTGAAGATTTTGGATTAAAGGGGACTTCAATTACAAGGCTTTTTATATTAGATCACTACCGTACATTTTTTAAAAAATAGTATCGCGTACGAGGTGTTAGAGCAAAAGGGAACTTACTACAGTTGCTAGCCCCCCGATGACCTGTTGAGCATAAAAACTAAGTTTATTTTTGTGTGATTCTGAGCCTTCAGACGGCATTAGGAGCTCAGAATAGGAACAGGGTAGGCCTACGTAGGTAAAATTACTTTGATAGGTAAAATCATGGAAGAAGGAAAATCACAATGGTATTAGAATCAACAAAGCTTACAGTGTTTTCTCGTCGGAAGAGTTACACTTGCCGTATGGTCTCTTGTCGGAGACCATACTGTCAATCCTCCGACAATGAACTCTCTGTATACCCTTGCGATTTTACATACTTATATATGATTTTACCTACCTATGCAATTTTACCATCCTAATCTGAGCTTCTGATGATAATATAGAACTATCTGTCACGCACTACCTGTAATGTTATATTATGTTCTCAAGAATATCAAATACTACCAAATATCGTATTTAGTCTCAAAATAACAGTTAACATATTCGAACACGCACCGAAACTAAGATTCCCATCATATTTTCTAGAAAGACATTACTATGAATAGAGAGAATTCAAGAAGTAAAAAATAAAATCCTTCCAACGAGAAATGTTCATGATCAAATTTGAATCAATGATTTCTGTACTGATTTCCTTAACTTTATATTTGCTGGCTATACTTTTGCCGAAGTCCATCCCAAGCCTGAGAGGGATGGCGTCCCTTGGCGAGCGCAACCCCTGTCCAGGTTCTTGGACGGGAGTTATTAGGAAAATTCTTGTAAACTTCTAAAGAATGAACGGTTGATTTCCTATTCAGAGTCATCAGCTCGAAGACATTTTCCCACCTTAGAAAATTATTATCAACTGGAAGTACAATATGAGTTGGTTTCATTTACATTTACTGACATTCACAACGCCTGCACTACTACAAGTTACATCAATTAATTGTTCATCACTTACAAACATCTACTTACTTGGCCCCATTCAATTAAATGTTGGGCTCAGTAGAGACGCAACATTTTCTTTAAAAAAAAAATAACATTTTTTTTTTTAAAGTTGTATTATCACAATTTAAAATTGTAATCCAGGAATATGAACGCATACACTGGTACTCTTTAACAGCTCGACCACAACATTAAAAAAAATTTGTTCCAATAACGAATAGAGGTTACGATTTACTACACACCAAACAGAAGACTTATTACACAACAACTTTAGAAGTATTACTCGACGCAGCATCAACTGCCTATACATCAACCTCGTACGCCATATACAGCCAACGCAGAAGACAAAGCTTGACCATGACAAGATACATTGTAACTGCATAAGCATACCTAAGAAGTTAAAATTCTATGTACTAGATCGCTCAGGGAAATGGTTGTAATACTGAATTTCAATTACAGTAATTTTCTACGAAATTTACCTACAGTGTGCAAACAACTTTCAGCGACTGAAAGTTACATTCTCCAAATCTTTCTCACAAGGTGCGTGACTTCACCCACTCAAAATTACGAAACTTTGAGAAAATATTGTGGTAGTCAAAAATTAATTATTGAGTTATTTGCTTATTTTATTTTTTCTTTCATAAAAAGATTTTTAACCCAGGACTACACTTTCTATCAGACAGAATGCCTATTTGAGTTGATCAAAACAGGATGGCTGGACTGTATTTATAATTTTTCTACGAAGATGACAGCTTCAGCTATACATAGTATTCCAAGGTAAAATAGTTGAACAAAAGGAAGTCTGTTGTCGCACAAAAGACGTCAATTCTCACTGAAGGTGAGACTGCAACGATAAATGTGTTTGTCACATTATCTTTGGAATAAACAGCAAACCGCACACATCCGCCTCGATTTCCTGTATAGCTCTAATCGCCCGGAGGTGCGCAATTTCTGTCCAGGCAGAAATAGTCTATTATTAACGGCAACGTAAACAAAGAATTATCATGAAATAGCAATAATCACCTTTTGACCACGTCAATACTAGAAAGCAGAAGATTCACAATCAGCTTTGTCACAATGACGCCAACTTTCTAGGTGTGGCACCTCGACCTCATTTAATTACCCATCCCAGCCTAAATCCCTACGGCAGTTACCACTCCGAGACCACGAAACTTCAACTTAGACGCTCTTCATTTTCGGAACGTAGGTGAGTGAATATTTCCAATCATATCTTATAGACTGTTTGAAACTGTCTTTCGGCTTTAGACTCTCGCGTTTGACTTACACTTCAATCCACCCTAGTCCCTTGATTCATGCCGCGATCGTAACCATGTCGTATTACTGGACATTCTACGAAGACTCAAAATTAGGAATCAAGAAAGATATTGACAAATAAATTGTAGGAACAAAGAGTTACAATAGCGTCAACGATACCATTTGATTATGTACAACGAATTTATTTAGAACTCTGTCATAGTTAGGGAAATATTGAACAAACGATCCTTGATTGTTCGTTAATTGTATTATCCAATATTCTATATTGTAAATAAATCTTATAGTTGAAATCCGAGCTATCCATACCATGAAAGCAAACCAATAAATAATTTTAAACGAAGTCAACGACATGAAAGCGGAAAGGTATCCAGCTCTTTTTTCAGGCCAGTTCCAGGACCAAGAAGAGTAGTCACTAAAGCGTACTAATGTCTCTTTTATTTTAGCTCTACCACAAATTGAACAACGCCACATTGCTACGCTCTTTATATCAAATCCCCTGGAATCCATGTGATTGGGTACTCTTGGCAACACTTCATCAGAATTGTGGTAAGACCTTAAGTTATCATATAACTACTGCTCGAGGTCGGTACGACAATCGCCACAACATAAATAAGGTTTTGCCATAGTTCTGATGAGGTTCGGTGTTGTCAACTCAATACCACACCAACACAATTTGGCAGACTAGCCAACAACGGGCTACCCAAAAGCCCTGAAAGGCAAAAGAACTGCCATAATATTGCAAAGACTGATGACGCAGAAAAGACGGAATCTCGCAATCGCTCCGAAAACAGAAAATTGCGACCGTTTCTAGAAACCCAAGATAGGTATACAAGCCCGCAACATGTATATCGTTCCAGTTGGCTGGAAAGAGGCAATGGTCACGCTGTGTGCGAGGCTTTTCGATATGTCTGTTGTATCATATGCAAAAAATATTGTTTGATTGTTGAATGCCTGGTCAAATGACTACCCAGGACGTAATTTCGATGGATGGTAACATGATCTCAATGGGAAGTGTCGAACATGGTGACATTAGATGTTCACTAGCTACTGGAAATCAATAAATTATACTGTGATTTTCATCATGTTATTCCATTTTCCTGGTCTATAGACCTCTTCCATAGTTATCATTACCGCTAACCTCATTCTTATTACCCGGATCTTTAACAGGCAACTAGCATTTTTCAATATATGTATCTCGGGAACACGTAATTTGGGAAACGTAATATTTTGCTGCTGTTCTTTCCACATTTCCTTAGTCATGCCACAATTTCACTTATTTTCGAGTGGGTGAATTCACACACCTTCTTTGTCAGATAAGAATTAGGAAGTGTGAAAATGAACTAAAATGCTGTCTAACTGACATCTAACATCAAATTCTACGAGTTTTCTCGTAATTCCACGGCGAAAACTAAAAACCAAAAGAAAGAAAATCCAACTCTAATATGAGTAATAGTTGAACCTAAGATTGACGACATGAGAACCCATTGATATCAGTGATCACTTATGCAACACGTTGATAAATACTTTGGCCAATTAAAAGCTACTATAATTTACAACAACAATATCCCTTTTAAACAGAACTCCTGTGTAGTAACATGTTGAGAAAATACAAAATGTACTGGGTTGGCCTGAGGGAAGTCGAAGCTACGTTTATCACTTCCTGAGCCAGAAAACACTCCCAAGAAGCACGTTCGATTCTCTCTCAGGTTAGCGGCTAATTTGTATATTTTTAATAACATGTGAAGTTAAATTTTATTCTTAGTTGTTGAGTTTTGGCATCTTTGGCTCAGGCCGGGATTAGGTGCCGAAGAGAGATGTGGGAAGTCGGCTAGAGCCTCAGGGCATTAGCTTGGTGAGACTGGGTAAATACTTAGAAAATCTCGCCGAATGGCTGGTTGCATGTCGCATTCAGAACCTACTACCACTTAAATAGGAAGACAATGTTCTATTAACTGAGTCACTACCTTTGGTTTGAGTTAAGATTCACGTCCTCGTTAATCACGCAGCTCTTCCAGACGGGATCTGCTATTACCGTGAGATCCAAAGCACTCTCAGGTCTCAATCTGAGGCAGAGTATGGATGCATAGACAAATATGTAATGCCACTAAGGTGGTCCTTCACACTCCATTTTGCCCCCACGGTAACGGGATTAAAAGAATTCAACATAATTTGTACAAAATTCTGATTGTCTTTCCAAGTTTATGTAATTTTTTTCCGCTTTCACCTTTTTCAAACTTCTAAGACAACTAAAAGGTTTCAGAATCACCTGAATCAGCGGATACCCTAACTATCGTTCATCCTTTACAGAATAGTAAATACTACAAACGCATATGATTATACACCATAAGAAAAATACTGAAAGATTCTCGTTCCTTAAATTCATTACGTTACAAATTATTATTTTTCTTAAAAAATACGAGTATTTAAAGATCCGAAAAAAGTATTCTGAGAACATATTTAACTTACCATCCTTATTTGGAGAACTCGCTTCTTGTGCTGTTACATTGCCAATACCTGATAAGTTAACAAGCTTTGGCGTGTCAGGAACAGGGAGATCCTTACTATCATTCTGTCTCAATTCTCGTTTGGCGAAGTTAGAAGGGGAGCTTAGTCTGTAGCTAGGAGAATAGCTTGGGGAAAATTTTGACTCAATGTTAGAATTGAAGAAAACAGCCTGTTTTGAGTACGCTGCTGCAATGTGATACGGTGGAGGTTGTTGTTTGCCAATATCCTGAGTTTCAGATGTTTCATTTTGAAAGCCAGGGCTTCGCTTTTCCTTAACTGGTAAATTTTCTTCCCTCCCTTTCAGCACTGTTTTTCCTGATTGCTTTTCTTCGTTACTCGAATAATCAAGCATGGATGAATTTCCATACAAGTGGCCTCTGGCGAGGGACGAATTAACTAAAGAATCTTCAGTTCTATCATATTTCTGAGAATCCATGGGAGTTGTGTGTTGGACTTGTGGAGTCATATTATTCTGTTGGTTATCTTTCAGCGTAGTGATTCCCGCCAACATTGGTGAATTCGGCTTTGTAACTACTTTTCTTTCTGAACTATTTAGAGCAAAATCAGTCGGCCTCACGTATCGTGCTTCTCGAATCAGAGGCCCAGTTCCTGAAGGCAACACTGGAGTCGACGTTAGATGCGTATCTCGAAGTGGGGACATTGCAGCATTCACTCTATCGTTTGTTTTCCTCTCTTCTTCAATTCCACTAACGGCTGAGTATTCCTTCGGTTCTTCAGCTCCTACGTCACCGCTCTCACTCGATGGAAAAACTCCTCTGATGGTTTCCTCATCTGGTGTTTTAGGCTGCTTCACCTGAAAATAATTTAAGAATTGCGGAGTAAGAATATGTAACATACTCCTTACAATCATACTGAAACGGAAAAGATTTTAAACGTTGTCAACAGATAAACACTATGTAACTTTCAGTAAACCTTTCAATAGTTTTGCAAAATAAATGAATCTCAAAATTAACTTAAGTAGAACATGCTATTAATTTTAACGACAATCTGTAAGAAAGAGATCACAAAATGAAACTAAATCGGTGTAAATCACCGAAGTCAAAATTTAAAATAATCACATAAAAGACTTCATTTCGCGCAATGTCCAGGGAAATTTAGAACCAAACCGAAAGAGAAGCAATTTTTTGAATACATAAATAAATAAAGTGCCAATGGGAAACAGAAGATCCGACCGAGATAGTCATGCGGTGTTAGACCAGAGTCCCCAAGGTCGCGGGTTCGAATCCCGCCTGGGGAATAGATGTTCGTAGATTTTAATAAGCAATGCACTGATATACCGTAATCGTGACGTGTCGAAGTCAAGGTTACTAAAATGACCCCTACAAAATAAAGTTAAAAATACCGAAGTTATTGCAGCACTTACCGAACTTAATTTGTTTCTATTATTAACAGTACAGATTTTAAGAATATAACTAAGGATATAAGTAGTATGTTAGGGAGGGTCGATTACATTCCTTTCAATTCTTTCACATGTAACAGCAAGTTTCTTATCCTATTTCATTGCTGTATCGCCTTCTTTGTCCGACTGATCCCTTCACTTCAAAGAGTTAAGTTTGTTTTCTTAACTACGAAAATATATGAACTTATCTACCTTCTCTCGTCTTTCTTAATTCCTTGTCATATTTATCCGTCAATTTCTATCATTATTGTGAACCATACATTGGCAGAGTTAAAATATGTTCAGCTATTCACTCTACTTTGTCCATACCGACTATTTTATCCGTGAGAAAAAAAAAAAAACAGTTTGGTAGCATTTCTGTCCTAATTTAAGGTCCCAGTATTCGCTTGCTGAGACTAAGGGAAACCACGCCGTCGAAGGTAGGATTTAAACTTGGACGCCTTTCAAGTGTCGACCTATAGTCAGCGAATTACACCACGGTGGATGTTTTTCTCTCCTGCTGACATACAAAGATCAAACTAGAAGAATTGTTCATTTATTCATTTAACTTTTATACCTCATGCCTTTCTCTTCGGATTTTACTATAATCTAAAAATAGCAACGCACGATTTTTTTTCACAGACGCTGTCATGGTTTATTATTATTTTGTCAGCTATTAAAACGAGTACACTGCAGTACACCATCGATAACAGTACACTGCAATGATTTTACTTCTACATTTTTCCAACTGCAATACGCCGTAAACTTTCTTATTTTCTTTACAGCACTTCGAACTTCATTAAGCTAAGAAACACTTACACGTGTTTAATAAAAGTTTTGAGCCCCTACGGTCAACTAAGTTTGTATTTTTATCTAACCTTGCCATCTCACGTGATGACAGTGCCGCCGACTCACGAAGGTCCCAAAGTAAAAAATTAGATGGACAAAAGTCCTAAAAGTGACCAACGCGTACCTTGTTAATAACATGACCAATTATTCCTACATAGGAAGGAAATCCAGGTTCGCAATCGTTCGTATCCACATAAAAGAGAACAAGGCTGGGAGGTGAGCAGGTAAAGGCGAGGAGTCTGACACGTGCATTTGAACAAATGTAGTCGACTGAATGAAATCGTCTGTTACAAACTTGTGTTTTGTAGGAGTTATTAATCTTTTGATTATCGCAAAGCAGTTATACTGCAAGTGTGTTTATTGCATTTCCTTGCATTTTATGTGTATAGTAAAACTATGGTAAGCATATGAAATGTGGAACACAAATTATGCGTAAGACAGAAATGTTGATATTAGACTGTATCAGATCTGATACAGTTTTGCCTACAGTAACATATATACACTCTACCTACTAACGACTAGATTTGGCTGCAGACTCTCGCAGTAAGCGCTATATTCATCCAGAAAGGTCTAGCAATTGAGTGCAGTTAAAATATAGTCACCGTGAACTCTTTGAAGTGAAGTGAACACTGGCAATAAAAACAGGCATGTGTATGTGTATATAGTGAAAAGCCTAAATGTAGACAATTGTAGTAAGAATTTTGTACGTTGTATTAAGAAACAGTGTGCAGGGTTCCCACTCATTTGCCAAGATCAAATTCTCTGACTTTTCCAGGTTTTCCAGGGCACTACTCAGAAATTTCCAGGTACCCCATTTTGTATATATATCATAATTTCATGGGAAAATAAAGATACATCAAAATATTTCACTGTATTCTTTTCTTAAATTGCTTCATGGTTGGCACATTAGCCTCCAAGTAATTTCAAAAACAATCTAACATTAAATGCCTGCTGTAGCTAAATGAACTTCAAACAATAAGCTATCAATTCCCTGACTCTTCCAGGTTTTCAGACATTTTTAGTGCTAAGCTGGATTCCCTGACTATTCCAGGTTTTCCAGGTGAGTGGGAACCCTGGTGTAACAACTTTTGTACTTCCGTGAAGCTAAAATCGCCACAAGCTTATTGGTGTAAGAAAACGTATTTTATGAAAAACCAAAATGGCTTCAGAAAGATTTCCTACTAGAGGATTCTTCACATACAAAACCAAAACCATCGACATCTGACGACACTGAAGGGATGACTAAGGGACAAAAAAAAAAAGAACTTCTTTTTATTGAGAGCAACGACAAAGCGAAAGGGAGACGAGTGGAACTCATTGTTGCAGAACATAGCCCGGAGGAGCTATCTTTTGTAGCTGCACAAAATTTACAATCTCAAAGAAAGCGAGATGTAGCAATGATGATGGCGGAAATAATACGTTCGCCCAGTAGAGCCTCGAAAATAAGAACAACGTATAAAGGGGGGGGGGGGGGGGAACTGCCTCTAAAATGTTTTGTTATAGATGTGGTGCAAAGCCAACGCTAATGAATACACTAGAGCCGATAAAGAAGGGACATGAATGAAGAATTCCGAACTTTTGGTATTTCACCAGTTCATGCTTGGATTCGTTAACTAGAATGTTTGCTGCACATTGCATACAGAGTAGATATAAAATGTTGAAAGGTGCCAGCAAAATACAAAGAGCACGTGACGCAACGAAACAGAGACATTCAAGAGAAGCTTAAAGAAGATCTAGGCTTATTGGTTAACATTCTCAAACCTCAAAGCGGAACTCCCAATGACAGGAATTTACCTCGTATTTTTTTTCAATAATCGGTAGAGAATTGTAGCAGCTACCCGTTTAACATAGGATCTGATAGAACGATTTGCGGTGATATTACAAACAATTGCTAGTGGTTTTGCAGTGAATATAGAGGCATTTAAAGCCTACACTACTGAAACGACAACATAATACATAAGCCACTATAGCTGGTATTATATCCCGTAAGAGTTCACAAGATATTGATACATGGATATATCATCATAAAATCTACAATTTGAATATTTGCATGTTCTCGGAAGAGGCACGATACACAAATCTGCGAAACTTTAGAGAACACCATGAAAGGAAATTCTCACATAAACAAAACTTGGAACAATAATCCATTTATTTCTTGTTTCATCAGATCCCGTACGAAAAACGCCGGCATAAAAGAAAGATTAATTTTAAAAAGACGTTTCAAGCCTTTTAGAAAACCCTAGTCTCCCTCTAAAAGTACAGATAACATCTATGATGATGATGAAGTCACTTCTGATATTTAAAGTGACGTTGGCGATGACTAGTCAATTCTTTAAATGACAGATTAATACATTCTTCATAAATAGCCATGTTTTCGATCTTTACTCCATCCTGCCCCTAGACGCCTACAACGTTATGATTGACCCCATTGCAAAATATTTGCTTGTTATAACATACACTACTACTGCCTGAAGCAATTCCTCCACATACGTACTTTTGTCCACCCAGATTTGACTTTGGAACCACTGTGCGACTGGTTAAATGGTTAGTACACTGCCCTGTAATGCGCGTGATTCCGCGTTCAAACCTAATATGAGTACATTGAATGCAGTAGTTAGGAGCTCACCTAAACAAAAACTGGATGTCACGTGCTCGTTTAGAGTACTACTAACAATTAAAACAAAGACGATGATAGTGCTCATCACTGCATTTATTCACCTCCAATTGGATAGAGTTTCCTTTAGAATAAGGATTTCCATTACTATTTTGTTTCATTTTGTAACTACTTTCTTAATCTAACTGGCATTACCTTCATTTTTTTTTCACTTATTTAACTTACAGTTCTGGTTATTTACTGGATACAAGACCTAAGCCCGTCACAAGTCAGAGGCATGACGTTCCTTGGCAAGAAGTCTTCCCGGAAAAGAGACTAAGAAGATAGCACCCAGGGCTTTTGTCTGGGTACCATCCGCACACTTGTCCAGTGAAGCAGGGTAAATCTGAAAAACCTTATTAAGGATGGGCAAGAGCAGGAGTCCCTGCAGATCTCCCCAGTGTCGATCCTCAGTCCGCGACCGTAACCACTAGACCACGACGTTCAAAATTATTTTTTACTATCTTATGCCAATGCATAATGATCCCAAATTTTCGGAAACCGGGAACATAGCCGCCAAGACCTCGATGATAGGATTGATGAATATTTGTTAGGATGACCGGCATGACCAGCAGCATTCGAACCTTCCTCGGGGCGTGGTGGCTCAGTGGTAGAACGCTTACC